>PVKN010042729.1:0-10350 GCA_004027915.1 Capromys pilorides | reverse complement strand
CAAGCGCACAAGCTGGCGATCTAGTTGCTGCACGAAGAAGCTACGATAGTTGGTTTTATTTACTCCCCCAAACAGAGTGGTCGATCCTTCTGGTCTCACTCCATGGCCTTAGAAACAAAACGAATGGCTTACATAAAATGCCACATGCGGGTCTAACTGGGCATAGAAAGTCGTGGAATGGCCATGGTTTGATAGGCACGTGGTACTTTTCTGTGAGCTGTTTCACAGACGCTCATGGAGGAAGGGCTTCGTGTTCTCGTTAACACGTAGGTCTGCACCTGCTTCACAGAGAGAACATGAAGCCCTGTATTTTCAATTCCAAGACTCACTAAGGTTTGTCACTGAGTCCATTTTGTGGCTGACTGATTTCTACTGTAAGACGTTAATACAAGGTTATCTTATGGTAGCATAGTTCAGTCTAGACCTGGTCATTAATGACTCACTTCCAAGAGGGGACACCCCTACCGCTCTAGAGGTACTACCATGAGTCAGAGCTACACATTCAGATAAAATGTTGAGCATCGCATTGCCTAACTTCATTCTTTTCAAGTATAAAGTTTTCTAATACTTTATTTTATTTATGAATTTTGTAAAACCTTTTTGAAAATACTGGCAATGAAAACTTATTGTACAATTGACAGCAAATGATACACTCTCTTTTTAAAACTCTATATGAGTATTGGGAATTAAACTATGACAAATAAAATAATGGTTTCTTCTATTGCAGAAAAAAAATGTTTCATACTGTCATGGCTGACTGTCATGAGTAATCTTGAGGATTTTTTGTCAAACTCAAAGATGGGGAGAAAAGTACTTTGCTGAATACTCACATTTGTCTAAGGACTGAGCTAAGAGCATTGCACTAATATTCACCGCTATTTGCAAAGTAAACAATCATAAAGCCAGGGTTGCATAAACCAGTGCAGACTGCTGTTTGTACTGTTTTTGCTCAAGATTTCAGTGTTCCTGATGACCACCAGGACAGCCCTCTTTGAATTGAGTCATTATCGACCAGGTCTAGACTGACGCTATGCTACCATAAGATAACATTGTGTTAACGTCTTGTAGTGGAAATCAGTCAACCATAAAAAGAACTCAGTGACAAACCTTAATGAGTCTTGGAATTGAAGTTACAGTTTTCTGCATTTTGGTTCTCGTCTTTATAATGTCATTAAAACCACAACTATTTTCTGTTATCTGCAACCTCCTCAGCTTTCTTTAAACAAAGAATGCAGACACTAAAGTTGAGCAAAATGTCTATGAATGATTATAGGAAGGACGCGGAGCCTGCTTTAAATCTCTGTAGATTCCGGTATTAATTTTACAAAATTCTAGATTAAAAATTAACAGTTGTTTTCTGCTTCAAATCACTGACATACACTTATGGATAACTAAGAAGAAAAAATATTTATAAATTATAGTCCATGATATTTACCAAACTTAAAGGATTCTGGGAATATGCTTTGGTTATCTTCTTTGTAGTCCATATCTTGTAGAAAATAAGAATAAAAAATACAATTATAGCTGATTGCATAGCTACATCTTTAAACATTTTAATATAATTGACTATATAATAGGCAATAATCAATTTATCAGCAATCCCTGAGCCCCCCCAAAATCTTCTTTCATCTATAACAATGACATATAACACTTCAAATCTGTGACATGTTGTCACTTTACAAATATACCTGACGTTGAAGTAGTTTAACAAGAATTCTAAATAATAATAATAATAATAATAATGATAATGATGATGATGATGATGATGATGATGATGATGATGATGGTAATAATTCCCTAAACCGCAGAAGGGTTCATGGGAATGGTCAACACAAGAATACACATATCTGCATTATTAAGACATAAAGAACTCAGTCACAGAGACAGCTCAGAGTTCTAAGCACCTGCCTGGCAAGGTCAACACCCAGGGTTCAAAACCAGGAATGGTGATGCACACCTGGAGTCCCAGCGATGGAGAGGCTGAGACAGGAGGATCACTGACAGGAAAACCGTCGAGGAAAAGATGCCCTCGAACCCACACCAGACCACACTCATGGGAGCTGGCACCAAACGAGTGGTTTATGGACAACAGCTAGCACGTGCCAGGCCGCTCAGCAGACCTGAACTGCAGCGATGGCTGGGGAGGAAGGGGCTTTACAGAGCCATGAACATATGGGAATGGTGGAAGGGAAGCCATCAAGTGTCCCTGGGAAAGTACAGAATCCTTGAAGCAAGCCAGAGCAAAGCTACGCGTGTAAACAGCCTGGCGCCGACAGTCAAGCTCAAATCTCGGCAGCTCAGTTGTGGTCGGCGCATCTGGGAACACCGGAAGTGGTGCGGGGGAAGGGAGCCCATGGCTGGCTACTGTAACGATCACTGCGAATCTGAGCTGCATAGTGAGACCCTGTACCAAATAAATGAAAGATATTTTAAAAAAAAATGAACATGGGTAGACATTAGTGACGCTCTCCTCAAAATAAATTTATCATTTTGCTGATTCTATCATTCACCTGATTTTTATGAGGGCAGCAAGATACACAGTTAAAAATAAGACTGGACGTGGTGGTGCACACCTGTAATCCCAGCTCTTGAGAGGCTGTGAACAGGTGGATCACTGTAAGTCTGATCTAGGTGTGAGACCCAGAACATCCTCTAGACTCTTCCCTAAAAAAATACATAAAATAAAAATACATAAGTAAAATAAAATGAGATTGCCATCTTTACATATTGCAATGGTAAGAGTCAACATTGATCAATCATATAGTATGTTTTATGTAATATTTCTAGTACAAAGTAAATTCCCATCTTCTTTGGTGGTTTCACCACAGGCTTCCTGAATCTCACTATTCCTTTGAAAACATATCCAGGTTTATTGTGCTGGCATCACACATTCTCAAGTGACAACCTGGCAAGCACAGTAGCTGCTTGATTACCACTGGGCAGAGGCTTTCTGAGTTTCCCACCCCTCCTTACACTGTAATGCAGATTACCCACCCCTGGGGCCTGAGGGCGTAGCATTCACTCACATAATCCCTGGAAAGGAATTACTCACAAACTCTAGAATCCTGCCCCAGGGACTGCATGAGGTTTTGGGGAAACAACTAGACACAAATTGTAACAATAGTTCTCTTGCTGAAAAGATATGTAATATTACTCTATCTTCAATATTTAGTTTCTGAATGACCTATGGAAAGAACTGACATAATCATTGAGAATTTTCATTTTTGTAAAATAAATTAATGTTACCTCTATTCTATAATGTGTGCTTCATCTTTGTTTCATTTTAAACATCTATTTTTGCTTATTTTTTCAATCCTACAAAATTTAATTTTAGAATATTTCTCTGTGGATAGCCAAAAAAGTAAGTAATTGACAGGTTAGAAAGCTTTGTATTTGGGACATTATAAAAAAATGAAATTGCTGATTCAATAGGTCACAAGTAAAATTATTCTTGAGAATAATGTTATTTGTGTGTGTGTGTGTGTGTGTGTGTGTGTGTGTGTGTAAATGAAAACTAAATTCCTACTATGCAAAATCCTTGGTGCTTCCACTCCTCACCTCTGTCTCTTCCGTAAAGGGGTGCTTTGTTTGCCATCCGTAAAGGGGTGCTTTGTTTGCCATAAAGACAAGAACAAGATTTTTTTTGCAGAAACAGAGTATCTTTTAGGGAATATAGTTTTCAATTAGGACCAGTTTCTAACGTTAATGCTCGTGTTATATTATTAGCAGAATCACTTCATTTTTGAGAAGATTTCTTTGTCTTTCACTTGGAATTTAGACATGCAGAATAAGGAAAAAATAATGAATTTATGACTTTTAAAAAATGTTTCTCCAAGGGCTGGCCAAATAACTCTTCAGATTCAAGCACCAACAAGGAGGCACAGGGGTCAGGGGTTCAATCCCTGGCCCTGGTACGCTGACCCCACCCCTAGGGTGCATTGAGACAGCAATTACAACTGGGCGTGGTGCCCACAGCTGTAATCTCAGCTCTTAGGAGGCTGCAAACAGGCGGATCACTACAAGTCCGATCTAGTAGTGAGACCCGGAACACCCTGTAGACTCTTCCCTAAAAAAAAAAAAAAAAACTTCCATTCAGTTTAAATTCTCTCACATTTCTTTTTCTTTGGTCTTACACGTTTGATTTACACCTTTTAGTAGCTAGATGTGTTCTTTAAAAATCCAAAGAAATGGCCCATGGTCCCACTGGTGCATTGTGGGAAGGAATATCCTCAGCTCCTGATCTTCTGCACATTCTGGATCTGGGCAGGGAAGTTTGAACACTTTTTTCTGAATCTTATCTCCCGTGTCTGGCTTTAGAGTCTGTTTCCTTCTCCCCAGTACTGACTGAGGTCACCCCTCCTTTGTGCCCCAAACACGGCTAACTTTGAACTTCTTTGGGAACCAGATCTTTATATTATTTCAAACAATACGAGAACCAATTCATGAAAATATAAATCAGCCTAGAGCTACCATATATATCTTTCCCCCACTCCCTCTGTCGCTTCAGCCTCGCATCTCATCAATTCCTTCCTTTTGTATACATTCTTTCCCTTTCATAGTTATCTACTGCATCTTCCAGATTTTATTCACTCTTTCAGGTTCTTATACAGTGAGACAATATGATGCTTGTGCATGCCGGTTTTGCTTCGTTTCACTCAAGAGCGTAGACTCTAGTTGCATCCATTTATGAGCAAAAGCCTCAAATTTATCTTTTTTATATTTTGAGTGATACTGCACTATATAAAAACACCACATCTTCTTTATCATTTCCTCAGTTGATGGGCGTTTGGGTTGTTTCCAAGATTTAACTATGCAAATTATGCTGCTGTATACCTGGACACATATATACCATGGTGGTATATTTTCAGTTCATTTAGAAATTTTTTTCTCTCTAATTTCTTATTTTTTTGCTTTTTCCAGTTTGGAATCCATGTATTTGGTAATCTGACTAACTAATTTGAAGATAATGTCATATAATGCAACAAATACTGCTGAATTCAAATTGTCTGGCATCATTTCTATTCTTTTGCATTATTTTGTTTTCTTGAAAAATAAATAAATAAGCTCCGACTCCTCCTATCTCTGCGACAGGAGATTGTTGTATTATGATTGTTGCATAAAGTGGGATCTCTCTCACCTGTGGGCTACACATCCTTGTGTCTTATTTTCCTAGCACTCTCAAGGATAGTCCACAACACTGGATAAACATACAAAGCCTTTTTGGGCTGGCCTGATAGTACCTCAGACTAAGGCACCTGCTTAGGCAGAGCGCAACAGCAGGGGTTCAATCCCCAGGCCTGCAGTGCCAGCCCTGCCCCCAGGGAGGGTTGAGACAGTGATTGAGACTGGGCATGGTGGCGCATAACTGTATTTAACTAGAGGCTGAAAACAGGAGGATCACTGAGTCTGATCTACATAATGAGACCCTGTAGACCCTATAGACCTTGTACTAAATACATTAAAAGAAGAAAAAGAATAAACAAAACAAAACATAAGAGGCTTTTTCATGTCACTTTTATTACCTGACAGGTTTTAGAGGATTTTGTGTCCCAGACTTGTAGAGTGGGTGTGTGTTCCCCAAAGATGGATGGTTCTGGATGGTTCTGATCTCAGAGGGCGTTGGAGCTCAGGTCCATTTTACAC
Organism: Capromys pilorides; assembly: GCA_004027915.1. NCBI lineage: Eukaryota > Metazoa > Chordata > Mammalia > Rodentia > Capromyidae > Capromys > Capromys pilorides. Next base: position 4,707 of record PVKN010042729.1, on the reverse strand, counting down.
GTGCACACACACACACACACACACACACACCACACACCACACACACTACACAGACACACACACACACACACACACACACACGTATATATCTTTCTCATTGCTAATTAGAAATTTCCCTCTGAAGTAAAGCTCAAAATTTGAATATTATAGCCACACTTCTCTTTTCCTCCATCAATAGCACCAGAAATCATTGTTTTTATGATTTTTTTGTTTATTTCGTACATAGCCTCACTACATAGCTTGGAATCTTAGTGATCCTCCTGTCTCAACAGCCCCCCCAGCACTGCGATTACAGCCATGTGCCAACATGCCCAGTTTCAGAGGCCAGCATGAAGCCAGCGCAGCACGTGGTGCCAGGGATCAAACACAGGTCCTTGTGCTTCCCAGGCAAGTGCTTAGACCACTGAGTTATCTCCATGGCCTATAAATGATTTTTTATTAAAAATTATATTCATTACAGCCACTGGTTATCTTCTTTGTGTAGTTTAACCCCTCTCATTTTCTTCCACATTTTTCTCTCTTTTTTCTAAGTTAATTTTTTTAGAAGAGCAAATATACGTCAGTGTGTAGCTCATTAGAAAGCTCTTGTCTGCTATGTGTGAGACCCTGGAATTGAACCCCAGCACTATAATAGTTTTTCTAATTATTCCTCAGAGTTTGGCATTAATTAGGGATATTTACAGCATTGAAAGGTACCTGGGGGTAGTAAGAGGACCCATGGACTACTCTTGTTGAGAAAACTAAATACTCGTCTTATTTTTGTATATGAGTCGATTTGGCAAGCTCCGCATTTTATGCTAGGAATGCTGAGCTATGCAGTTCCTGTCCAGGCTGAGAATCCACTGAAATTTATTAAGGAGGCTTTGCCTCCAGCATCCCTACACTCCTAAAAGACCCACCGGGGAATGCCATTCTTCATTTGTGAGGCACTCGCCCCAAGCAGGAGAAGCTTGCTTGTGAGAAGAGGGCTTTCTGGTCCCAGGTGCGCATTGTGATATCTTACACCTGCAAACCTCAGAAAATCGAAGGAAAGGAAAACCCCACACACAGCTTTTAAACACTGTATTTTCAGTACATATTAATATATTAAAAATATACATCCTGCATACGTCAGTTTAATAACACAGCCGTGGCCATCAAATTGGCATGGGTTGCCCACTCTTTAAACATTTATTCTTGTTTTTATTATTGGAATAAATATTTATGGTCCCTTTTCTGTGACATTTCTCTGCAAGCTGAGCACTTATAGGGACATTTCACTATCACAGCATTCACACACTCATAATGCTCAGTTTCTTCTCAAACCATCATTTGAAGACAAATGGGGGACAGCGGTGGGGCTGTGACAGTGGCTCGCCATTTTCGATGTCCCGTTCAGTCCTTCCCAACACTCGTGCGTGCGCTCTCCAGGTGAGTGCGTGACTGACCACTAGATGCGGCTGGTGGACAGCAGGCGCGCACCCCAAGGAGCGGGAGGATTTTTCTAGGGCACTTGCTGCCGGGGTCCAAGGAAAAATAGTCAATAACCTTGATTCCTAGACTTAGAAACGGATAAAGTGGAACTCTTAGTACATTCAGATTTTATTTTGAATTTTTTTCACTCGCTGTTTCTTAATATTATGTAATATTGGTAATGTAGCTAATATATGATGTAGCTGTCATCCATATTTGGCCTCAGGACATTCTCAGCATTCATATTTGTAGTATATAAACTTTACCTAAATGCAAGTCATCATTCTCAGTGGACAAAAGAAATTATTGGAGAGTGGGCCAAGAGACTGGTATACTCAATGTGGAAAGTGGAATTAAGGTTTCAGTCTTTCTATTTATTTTGTCGTTTCTCTTTCAATTAATCTTCATGATATATGGTGCGCCTCAATTAAATCCTGACTTGTGGTAACTGAGATTATGAAAGAAGATTCTCAAGGCTTAGTGAAGAGGTTCATGGCTGTACAAAAATTACCCTTTCTTCAAGAGTGACAAACCCATCATCTGTAAAATATGAATGTGAGCATTTTCCAAGATCCCTCTGCATATTATTCATAATATATGCAAAACAAACAGGTAACCCTGATATTTTTGAAATACATATTCCACTTTCATTGATTTTTATTTTCTTTATAATTCTATACAATAGTAGGGGCTGGGGAGATAGATCTGTGGCACAAGTGCCTGCCTGGCAAGTGCAAGGTCATGAGTTTGAACCTGGATCCCACAAAAAAAAAAAAAAAAAATTCTATACAATTGATATAAATAAATTAGCAAATTTTCTGGAGAGTGAATATATTTTCTTTTGTTTATTCATACTATCTGACCTACAGTACTACATTAGGATAAGTGCTTGAAAAACATCTGCTATTTTATTATTTTATTTTCATTGCATAAAAAATGAATGAAAAATGGTGCTTTACATTAAATTTCCTTATCTCTCTGCATGATTTCTTGTCTTTGACATGATTTGCCAGCTGTTCAAATGTATGCCCCTGAATGGGACAGCAATGTTTGCTTCATGCAAGCAGTTCCTGGGTATTCTCAGAAAATGAGTGTACTTTGGCTTTGAACTCGTTCATGTTCTACATTTGGAGGTACAGTTAGTTTGATACAGCATGGAATGGTGACTGTTTTGCACACACAATCTAGTCTACCTTCATGGAGTAAAACAGAACAAGGACCTATTTAGAAAGAAGGTTAGAAAAGTATATTAAAGGATAGTCTGGACGAACTGAATGCACAAAACACGTTCAATTTTAGTTTAGACCGCTACTCAAGATAATAGAGACTGTGGGACTTAAAACAGAAAACTTTTTTTTTTTCTTTTCCATCTTGTTAGAGTTTGGCAAGTGTGAGGTCAAGTGCCGATATGGTAAGAGTGTACTGAGGGCTCTCTTCTAGGCACCGTGTATGAATGGCAGCCTGCAGAGTGGGGAGAGAAAGAAGGTGGCAGGGAGGGAGCAGAGAGGAAAGGAGGAGAATGGGCAGAGGGGCAGGAGAGGGGGAGAGGACTGGAGGGGGGGAGAGAGAGGAGGGGGAGAGGAGATATTCTCAGGTCTCCTCTGAAAAGGGCATTAATCTCACTCGTGAGGGAGTGACCCTCACTGACAAATTCCTCCTTTTTTTAGGCTCATCTGCAAAGACTGTTGGGGATTAGGGTTTAGATATGAATTTGCGAGAGACATACACACTCAGTATAAACTAGGTACAGAGACGTCTTCACAATATGCATGGTACTCTGTCTTTAAAGAATATCAAGGCAGGGGCCGGTGAGATGGCTCAGTGGTCTAAAGCGCCTTCTTCAGCAAGCTTAGGCAGCTGCAGGGACCATGGTTCAATCCCCGACACCACATGCTGTGCCAGCCCCCCAATTCCCCAGGGCAGGCTGAGCTGGCCATAACATAAAAAATAAATAAACGAAATTTTAAACATAGAGAATATCAAGAATGCTGTTTTTGAATTACCTCCACCTATTTTTCATTTAGATTTTGGAGATACCACTTAACCTTCCACAGATTTATTATAGGCCCTTGGACAGCAGCCAACAGGCCATCATGAACAAGCACTCAGAGCCTGGTGGAGACGTGAGCGCAGTGTCAAGGACACGCCTACGATCACTGAGTGAGCTTTTCCATAGGTGTGTGGTGTACATATGCTGAATTAGCCTGGAAAATAAAGCTGTGTTTAAGTATACCTATTTGGAGTAAAAAAATCTCAATCATGATTTCAAGATCAAGGAAACATTAATGGGGCACAGCTGTGTTCCACTCTGCTCTTGCATAAAACAAGGCTTTGGCAGTGTTTGAGACCCAATATGGAAGAGAAATAGGTGAGCACAAGAGTCCTAAAAATACTACTGAAGAAAATCATTGTCCTTTGTGGATAGCACACTCAATCCTTAGATAAACTCCAAATCAAATAAAAAATTTAAAGTATGCACAAGTTTCTCACTTGCCTGTGACAGAGGAAGAATTCATGTGGATTTCTATACAATGTCACAGACTAAGAGACGGGTAGCAAGTGACACAGGAAAGTGCTGCAGTAAGCGGGGTTCATGCTCCCCTGATGAAGGGAGAAGTGTGAAACCTGTGGGTGATTTTCTTTGTCTTTGGAGACTCAGAGTATACAATACAGGCTGTGTACACAATTGATTACTTAATCTTGATAAATTCTCATGGTACAGCCCCATTGCAATGAAAACAGATTCAATGCTTCTTCTTGCAATCAGAAAAGGCAAGTTTTATGTATTCTTATTCTAGAATCTTGAAGTTTTCCTCTTGTATTGTTTTTCCTTGTCCAAATGAACTCATTTCTCAGGAAAATTTAATCCTATCCCTCAGCCCAATATCCTTCTGATAATTTTCTGTACTACTGTGAGACCTTCAGGGTTTATGCATCAGCCGTGCATAATATAATCTGCATTGTGTAATTTTACTACTGTCTTGTGTAATAAAAGGGAATAGTTTAAATCACACAGTAAATACTCAAATATAGACCTATTATACAAATCAATATTCTCACAAGAAAGATTGAATATATATTTAATATAAAATTTGCATGAAAAATACTATTTAAATAATGTACCTTTTTATACAATTACATTATAGTAAATGATGTTAAATATTGAACTGAAATTGATCTACAGCTAATTCTCATTAAAAATGAACTACATATTTAATTTCCTTTTGCATTTCCAGTGATCAGAGACAACCTACA
>PVKN010042728.1:0-10356 GCA_004027915.1 Capromys pilorides | reverse complement strand
ACTGAAGTCAGGTTTTCCAAACTCTCCTGGAAAATATGATACTGGAGAACAGTTCAGCCTGGACTAATTTCAGCCTAAAAAGTGACCTGGAGTTGAGCAGCAGCTGCCTTTGCGGGGACTGCAGACCCCCAGCTGGCCATTCCTGTTGCCACTCTGTCACCTCACACCTGGCTGGCTTCCCTTCCTCCTTTACATGGCTCCTGGCTGCTGTTGCAGGGGGGGAAGGGACCCAGGGTGGCAGCCGGAAGAGTTGAGGGAGAAGCCAGAGGCGGGGGGATACTGAGAGACAGAAACAGGGTGGAGGCATTCTGGGGGACACGAGGGGGAGGGGTGATGGGGTGAGGAGAGGGAAGTTTTCTGGGTGTGGCCTGTAGCACTTCCACACCACACCTCTCCAAAGACACAGTGATGGGAACTAAGGCCACAGTGCAGCCTGGCACTGGTCACTGCGTACTGACGCAGGTGTGGAAAGCCGGCAGCTGGGCAGCGTCTCGCCTGTCACGGTGGCACAGGATTCTCTACGCATACCACATTCTGCTGTGAATGGTGATGGCGAAGTGCTTTCACAGAACACCTGTTCTATTCACCTATGTCGCTAGTGGGACCCCCAGTGTCAAACACAGCAAGGGTGCTGTTTGGAGCAATCACTCTGGTCTCTGTCTAGGTTCACACTCAAAACCTGCCTCACCCCAGCTGACCCGCTCCCTGACTCTGGCCCAAACGGGAAAAGTCGGCCCAAAAGGAAAATAATGTGACTTCACGAGGGATTCTGAGCACATTTGCCGAAGGCAGCAGAATGTTTTCTAGGGCCAACAAAAGCACTTTCTAAGCTGGAGGGAGGGAGGGAGGGAGGAAGGGAGGGATGAGCCAACAGGGAGAAGTCTGGTTCCATCCACCTCGGTGGAAGTCTCAGCCTAGGCAGCAGGAGAGGCCTCAAGAACCCATGGGCCACTCCGCAGTCCCTTGTCCTCCTCAGGCCTCTGGACATGAACCAGAGCCTGTGCAAGCAATCAGGCACACCTGCTCTCAGGCTGATGAGGATGCAGAACCACTGGAAGCACTCAGCCACGCCCCTCCCCGGGCAGCTCTAAAGGGAATTGGCCACCACGGTGCGGCCTGGGCTTGTGTAAGAATGTTTTCCCAAGGAGACTGCACACCAGAGAAGGACACACACAGGGGATGAGGTCTATATGGACGGCGCACGGGTGAACGGTCAGGCTTTGGGGTTTGCGTGCCACTTCCAGCACTGCACTGCGTGTGTGTGGTGCGGCCATGAATGGGTTTCCTTGGTTCTCAGGGCCTAAGACAGCTATAAAATGGAGACTTTCTTGTACTCAGCAGGTTACAATGCATAGGTGAGAAAATCAGTTCAAAGTGCCTGGTGCAAAGAAAGCCCCCGAGAAAGGACAGGGTTACTATCTTCTGACATCACATGCTGGTCCATGCTCTTCTGTCTTAGAGCCTCTGAGAGAAGAGGCTAAAGTCTGAGCCCAGCCGTGACCCTGGGGCTCAGCGGCACCCCTCGCTGCTGCCAGGAAAGACAGAACAAGACTTGTTCCTGCCCTTGTGGTCCTGGACCCCAGCCCTAGGGCTGTAACAATGGCTTTTGGAGCACGAATCTTTTCTGAGGCAATCTTTGAACAAGAAAGCAAATAACGCTCAGGTTTTTAAGGTGCGTTTGCTTCTGCATTATCAACAGAAGGGAGACGGCGAGCACAGGAAGCTGGGCGGGAAGGAGCCGACTCCTGGACAACCTGGTGTCAGGTCCAGGGCTCTGATCCCGTCCCAGGGCTGTGCCGTGCAGGAGGGTGGCAGGTTCGAGCTGAGCCCAGGCACCTTACAGACTGCCTGAGACCCTGTCTCAAAGTAAAACATGAATAGAAAGGAGAGAGCTGGGGCTGTAGCTCAGTGTGAAGGCCCTGGGTTCAATTCCCAGGACCCAGTACCAGAAAGAAAAAGTAACTAACTCGCGCGGTGTAATTGTGTGTCTTGAGGTAAGAGGGTCCCAACGCACCGTGAAACCAATTAAAATGCAAGCGCTGGCTAAAAGCATGTGTTCCTCTTTCAAAACATGTCTGATTTCATGGGAAAAGGACCAGCTACATAAATAGAGCAATTAGTCTAATAACATTTTCTTTCAGGAGCCAAGGAACACTGCATTTTCTGCCCAAGAGTTACATTTGGCTGCTGGGCAAACAAAACGACCTTGTCTTTTCATTCAACTTTAGGCCTGAGACAAAAAGCAGACAGACAGAAGATGATGCTGCCAAGCCCAAAGGGAGGAAAACCAAGCTCAGGGCACTCTCAGCGGTGTTCCGGGGAGGCCTTCCCGCATGACAAGTAGGCAGTGTAGGGTTCCAGAGAGGCGGACCTAGGGAGAAGGGCGAAGAAAGGCCATAGTATGTAGAACAGTGTGGTCCAATACCAGGACAGGCCAAGGCACACCGCCTCGTGGCCATCCATGGTGTGCCTTCTGCTGCTATCACGAGGAGGCCCAGCTGTCCAGTGCATCACCATCTGGCCTTGCCTGCCCCTGAGGAGGGTAGACACAGGCCCGTGCAGCCACACCTCCAGCTTGAGTAGCTGTATCAGAAGGGTGCGTATTACAAAGAAGGAGCCCTGGGAGGGAGACGCAACAGGGAGGGCTGTGACAAGTCACTTTTGTCAGGATGTGGACATCCGAGATGAGGCTGAGGCCAGTCCAGTGGGTGATGCATCCTTTCTGGACAGCTCTGGGGAAGGAAAGTCTACTCACAAGGACAGCTCTCAAGCAAAAGCGAGCGGCTGTGGAACACTGCAGGAGCTGAAGGGAACTCAGACCTGGCGCCTATGGGACCTACTGGCAGTGCCGGAATTAGTAACGCACACAACTCTGGCGATGGTGCGTCCTGCTGGGTGCCTAGACTGGTGTGGGAAGGGGCAGCTGTGGCAGTGGAGGGTAGGGGGTGGAGAAAAGGGCACAGCTCCTATAAATGTTACAGCCTAAGGATTAGCAGGCATTCCTGTGACCTATGTACGTTAAATACTGTGGACTGCACTTGGTGTTGACTTAAGGGTTTCCGATTCATTCTGTAGGATCCTGGGACCATCTATGGTGAATTCTCACACTGCACATGTTATGAAATGAACACACCCATTGTCACCTGGCCAGAGCCACGGGTTTGGGGTGGTGGAGCCAGGACTTGAACCCTTGCTTTTAGTCACTATGCTTTGCTTCTTCTTGAGGGTCTCGATCCTCTCACTTGGATTCTGGTTTAAAGAGCAGTGTGAACGAGACTTAGGTTGGAAGAAGCCTGGCTTCACGTCATGGCGGCCTTCCTGAGGTGAGAGTTTCCAGCATCCTGACTTTCTTCTGCCCCTGCCCATGCTTCCTTCTCCAGAGCTACAGGGGCAGAAGGAGCTGAGGCTTCACCCAGGACAGGCACTGAGAGAAGGGCGAGAAACGGATGATCTCGGCTTGCAAGGCGCCTTCCCATCAGGCCCCAATTTGACTGCACAACATGCTAATGTTCTTATGTGTCCGGAGGGCTGCCAGCCCCAAGGGTCAGGCAGCTCTAAATGGGAGAAATACTTTCGTTAGAAGTTAAGGTGCAGCCTGAGGGTAATAAAAACAAAGCAAGTTCTTTAAAAAAAAAAAATATGCAATGGTGATGGTGCATCCTGCTGGGTGTCTAGACTGGTTTGGGAAGGGGGCAGCTGTGGCAGTGGAGGGTAGAGGGTGACGAAAGGCCACAGCACATAGAACAGTGTGGTCTAATGCTACAACGGCCCAAGGCACAGCGCCCCTTGAGTGGTCATTTGGTAATGGAAGGGGCCTTCCAGGGGAGAGACAGGAGCGACATTTTATGGGAAGTGTACGAAGCAGAAGCCTGCTGATCTCTGCCCAGCACCGGCTGTTGAAGATGACCATGGCACCCTCAGGTACCACATATTCTATGGGCGTGACGTGGACATTTCTCCATAAAAAAATGAAATGCAACTTTCTCCAGCAGATCTCCCTGAGCTGCTGGCGGGGAGCAGGCACGTGAGTCTGAGGACATACGTGGGAAGGGCAGTGGGCGAGCCCTTTACCCAGCAGGTGGGAACAGAGCTGCGCTAGAAGATTCTGCGAGGCCTCTCTAGAGACGCCCCACAGAGTATACTTTATTTGCTCCTAATAGAACGCAGGACAATGCATGGCCTGTACCCTTCCTGTTCCCACACAGGGCAGGAACAGTGCTCAATTCATAGCTGGCTGCATTTTCTGTCCTGTCTGTGACTGGGGCGCAACAACCTTTTCATGAACATACACTTTTCAGGGCTGCCAACCTTCAGCCTTTCCTGTGCTTTGTAAAATGCCTGCTTTCCTGAGTCTCAAGCCCTGTCGGTAGTCTCACCCAGATCCTCTGACAGGGCTGGCTATAACCAGCTAAAGGTCAGAGGCAAGTCACAGAGATGGATGCCCAAGGCCATGCGCCTGTGCTGGTGTGAAAACCTTTGCCAGCCACCACAGTGTTCCTCCCCAGGAACAGGTCTTGAGCAGCCCTGACAGATGGGGCCGGTCCACGGCCCTCCCACATCTGCCCCACATGCCTGTAATCCAAAAATGACTCTGTCCAACTCATCCTCTGAAGGGGCTGATACAAACAAGTGAGTGCTAAAAAATAAAGAAGGCCTCTCCAGACACACAGCACACTGAGTCCCTTATTTTCCCTGGACTAAGCCTAGGCACATACCCTTCCTTATCCTGGATATGCATTATCTTTTCCAACCTAAGGATCAACTGTTAAAAATTACACAGCTTCAATAGTTGGCCAGAACTTGAAAGAGCAAAGGTGGACCGCTTTTGTTTGCAGGAGATTTTCCAACGTAAAACAACCTTTCCAATCCATAGGCAATTAGTAATCACATCGCCACCCAGAAAAGATTTCCATCTCTTTACAAAGCTATTGATATCTGTGTTCTCTACTGACATCTGAGATTAAAGAGATCATTGGCATGAAAACACCACTAAAAATATGAAAAAGAAAAACCCTTCACAATGCTACCTACAAATAAAACATTAAGACCTCTATTCTTGGGAAATCCTTATCATCTAAGGACAGGGAAAGAATGACTTCAGCAAAAGACATGCTGAGAAACACTGAGTAAGGCCAGGCTGGCTGCAGCGCTTTTGCCCAGCAGCACCAGACCCCAGCTAGGTTCAAGGCCCAGCAGCTGGCACAGGACCGCCGGGCTGTATGGTAACCTCCCTTCTTATCATACGATCTTTTGCTAAGTCTGGATTTCCCACGTTATGGAACTGAAACACCAGTGCCAATGATCTGGAGTTGGAGCCTCTGCATCACCTCAGCTCCATCTCTTCCTCCTCCCACACCTCCACCAGGCTGACATCTTCCGGCCATTCCCTTGAGCATTCCAACCTGTGCCAGGAGGCTGGTAGGAAAGAAGGTGGGTTGCAGGGCTCCTCAGATCAGTTGTTGGGCCACACAACTGGACATACGTGTGACCTTCCACGGCCCCCCCTCCACTGTGCCTAACGAGAAGCAGGGATCCGGCAGGCCAAGCTCAGACACGAGACCTGATCGGTCTGATGACGGATGAGCCTGCACTGGTACGTACGTACACACTTTGATTTCCGCACAGTTTATGAACAAAAGCACTTTATAATCTCTTGCTGTCAGTTTTGCAATGCCTCCAGAACTGACAAAAGGAGACTCTTAAGAACACACCAAACTTCTTTCAGCGCTGCTCTAACTGGCCACCTGTGTGAGCTCTGAGACAAGAGCATCTCTGAGGTGCTAGTCGACACACAGAGCCATGTGACCTCTCGTGGGCGCTGACTCAGCAAAGGCGCCGCCCTCCGAGTTGGCTTGGCCCTCCCAGCTCCAGGACCGTGCTGGGCCTGCCCACACCTTCAGTCCTGAGCTAGACGGCGGCACTCAGGTGACCCTCTGAAGCCCACACCAAGTCATCTTGTTTTCTTTGTTGTCACAACTGCCAACACTAGCATAGTTTTGTGCTGGCCTAGGAACACAGTGCAACAGTAAACATGTAATAGGTATTCCCAAAGGGAGTAACGCGAACAAGTGAACTCTTAGGTCAGCAGTGTGGAAAGCTTTTATCCATTTTTATAAAAACGTGTGTATCTTCCTATCTCCTGTTCGTGTTCATCTCCGAGGCTGTTGCCAACTTTAACAATTCTCTGAAAGGAGGGGCTGGGGCTGTTTAGAGAATTCACACTGAGTGTTAAACACACATGTTTGAATGAACAAGAAAGATAAAAGGGCAAGGAAGAAACACCCACTGGTTACTTTTAGTTGTGAGGATCATTGGTCAATGATTGGGGGCTTTTAAGTCCTGGGCTACAAACTATGCTCTACGGGTGCCAGGCTCTCTGGGAAGTCCTTAACCATTGATTCATGGCTACATGCGATTTCTGGACAGCCATACACAAAGTATAAACCCCGGAATCTTGGGGGTAGCAAAGAGGAGGGGCGATGGAAGAGGTAATGACAGGAAGGAAAGGTGCAGGAAAGTAATGCTGGATGAGGCTGCCAAAGGCGCTGGAGCCTGTCCTGCCAAAAACTCACTTTCACAGAGATGCCACTCAAGGCCACCTCCCCGCAGTTCAGGGGACTCATATCATTATATGAGGTAGCTATGGAATTATAGTAAGATCTTCCATGTTAAAAGAGAATTAACAAATCTTTTTTCTTTTAGAGAGAAAGAAAAAAAAAAAAAGGCCAGCAGAATATCCAACAGACAAAAATGTAAGAATAATTTTAGCCTCCCATTTAGCAACCAATCATTGTGCAATCTCAGGAAGCCACGTCAGGATGATTCGGCCCAAGGAGACAGTGACAGAAGGCACACGGCAGCCTCGCTCAGAGGTCCTGGCTCTTCCTGTCTCTCCAGTGGGACAGGGCCCACCCAGCAGGTAAGAGCAGGACACAGGCTCACAGGGGCAGTAGTGCTGGTGGCCCAGGAGGGCATCCCTTCTCTGTTCTTTTTCCTTTCCAGACGTGGCTCTTGAAGGTGCACTGAACTACTGGCTTGCGCTGAAGGTCGCTTCCTGCGCACACATGGAGACTGCAGAGAGGCTGAAGAAATGAATGTGTGCACCAGAAAGCACGGGTTAACTTTATCTGGAGCATAAAAGGAGCAGGGTGGTGTAGACTCGTGGTCTAGGAAACTAAGAGTCTTGCTTGGACTCAAAAGATGCAACTAGGATCCACAAGAGAGCTGGTACGTGGCTGAAACCCTTGGGTCTTTGTGTGCATTTGTATTGCTAAACCATGTCCCCTCCTCTGAGAAGGCTGAGCTAGTCTCTTCTATACAGGCTAGAGGTGTTTCTTCATAGACACCCGTAATGTTGTTGAAGATTCCCATTCATATGTGAGCACATACACTCTTCCTCATCTCTGAAACTTTTGAACATATACCATCAAAGATGACAGTCCAATCGACCCCAGATTGTGCCCTGTCCTCAGACTTCACATGGCAGACACAAGCATTGTGCCCTTGTTCCTTTACCCATCCTGGGATTATTCTGAAAAAAATTCCGGAAATCATTCGCCTGCAAGTCCTCAGTCTGCTGGTCCCTGATCTCTGCTTCAGCTGGAGAGATGCTGCTAAGGTGAAATAATGACATGATCACTCACCCTGGCTTGAAATCAAGCATTCAGAGACTTGCCCTCCAATTTCACAAGAAGCTGAGACCCCTTCCTGTGTCCACCAGGCTCTGCAGACTTGGGCTTTCTCTGGCCCCTTCTGCAGCCCGCATGCTCCTCCCTGAGCTCAGGATGCTCCAGCCGCCCTGACACCAAGTGAGCGACTCAAAAGGGGATTCTCCTTCTCAAGGCCCACACAGTAAGCGTGAGCAGCTTCCCCTCAGATTTTACTCTTTGCTTACAAGTCAGCTCTGGATGGCTGCAGCCGAGTCCGGCGTGCTGTGGTCACCTCTGCCTGTCTTGCTCTCAGAGCACCTTCTCTTCCTTTCCTGTCAAATTTTAAGTACAGCGGCACCTTGGCTCATGAACTTAGTTTGCTCTAAGATTCTGGAAATAATGGCCACGTTTATGTTCATATGGGAAAGACGGTGTGATTCTACAGATCACCTGATACGGAGTTCACAAGCAAAAACGAGATTTTGCTGAGCACTTCTGTTGGTGAGCAAGGGCACTCATGACCACTGCATGCAGCTATATCATAACAGTTGTATCACCACTGTCTGCAGTTATATCATTACTTCTTTTTTAAAATTTGGGGTACTGTGGATTGAACTCAGGGCCTTGTGCAAGCTACAAGCTAGATAAGCCCTCGCTGTTGGCCTGTGTCCTAAGCTCCTGAATAACTGCTTCTCTCAAACATCTTCCTTCTTGCCCAAGTAGACTATAAATCCCGCAAGCAGGGATCAAGCTGATTTTGTTCATCAACTAGGCTTCAGCATTTTGCACAAAAGTTGAAAGCAGCAGACTGTGTGAGACACACACACACACACACACACACACACACACACACAAAAGCCTGATGAATAATTGACTATTTGTGCCCCTCCCACCACGTAGCCTAAAAGATCCTAGAAAAACAAAAATACAATTAGGAATAAAAACCTAGCGCGGCTTTGTGTGCAATTAAGCACTTAATAAGCTTGATGATGTTACTAGCGAGTTCAAGAACAGGCTAGGATAATGACACCTCAGAGCCAGCTGTGAAATTACGACTCATAATTTAACAACACTAATAACTCACTCTTACAGTGTGTGTTCCACTTTCATGCGTAGGGCCTTGTTTGCAGTGAATCCTGTACATGGTTATCACCCCCATTTTACACAGGTAAAGGTGGAAAGCTGGTGCTAGAATCAGAGCAAGGGCTTGTGATCCCCAGGCTAGAATACGCTCAGGAGTCTCCAGGGTGTCAGGGCCTCTGTCTCACGGGGCCTCAACTTCCTCACTGATCAACCAATGATTTGTGCTAAAAGCACTTAAGGAGATCCAGCTCTGTGTACCTGTATTTGTGTTTTTATGTTTCTAAGAGTCACAGTGTTCTATGAAATGACGAGCAAAGGAGGATGATTATACAGTTCCTACTGTTTTTAAGGTTATGTCAGACCTCATCCATTAATGCAAATTATTTGGCACTATTACTTGATCTCTTTTTTTTTTTTTTCCTGTTATACCGGGAATCAAACTCATGACCTGGCACTTTTCAGGCAGGCGCTGTGCTGCTGCGCTATACTTCCAGCCCAACATTAGGTACTCTAGAGATCACCAAGACCCAGAATGCCTGAACATAAGTGCTCATAAAACTTTGGGAAAAGGTCTCAGAACTATACTGGTAGAGAAAACAGTATAAATCAATCTCTGTCATGGTACAACAACATCTGGTTGGGAGCTCCTCAAAAGACATCATTGGAACTAAGTCCTGACACGAATCCATCCCCATATACCTCACTCGTCTGGCGTAGAGCCATTCATCCTCACCTTGTTAGAACTACTCTAAAGTTACCATGGGCACCAATTTCCGCGTGAATCATATTACGTAACCTGACTTACTTCACCAGAAGCAAACCCTGCAGGCATGCTGCAGCCTCACATGCTGGTACGGTCTGATGTCACCCCTTCCTGGCTGCCTCCAAATCCTCTTCTCAGCACCAGGCCACGCCCCAGCCCATCCCCTACTCTCTCCACTCTTGTCCTTGCCCCAATTTATCTATTCTGGGGTTCCTGAGGACTGGTGATCACCTCCAGGCCTCCACTCGATTTCAGAACCATGGGATCAGCCTACTTCTCCCTTAAATCAGCTTGATGTGACTTCCTTGGTCTTGTCCCCATGTTACCTTCCCTGTTCTTGCCTACAGAGAAAGGTCCTGCAGTCACTCTTCCTTGACAGTATACTAAACACTCGTTTAACTGCTCTCATTCCGACTAATCTGTGAGCAACATAAGAAGAACTTTTCACATGTGCATTTCCAGCATTTAGCACAGGAAGACATGAGGCAAGCACTGACGGGATGGACCCGAATGTGGTTTCTGATTGCCTAACACACAGACTTCTCCCCTCGTGGTCACAAATACTCTTCTCAAGTCACAAGGACAACTGTTACGGCAGCATTATTCAAATGCACAACCTTTAAGCTACAACTGATTATCATCTTATTACATCAAAAGTTAAGGGGGGAGGGCATCCACATGGGCAGTGAGCACACAGCGCCCTGGGAATGCCCCAGGGGCTGATGTCCCTGGTCCTACAGGAAAGCATCACAGTGGGAAATAATCTGGGTCTTAGAAACAAGGGGCTCTGTGGGCAGAAAGGTATTTCTTAATGAGAGGTGCAGGAAAAATGGAGAGAGGTATAGTCCAGCTTGGACTCTT
>PVKN010042727.1:0-10369 GCA_004027915.1 Capromys pilorides | reverse complement strand
TTCCTGCTCCTTGGGACTTCATGCAGCAGCCCCCCGACGAACACCTCTTGTAATCAGTCAGGTCCTTGGCTTTCGGCTGAATTACGTGAACAGCTTTTCTGGCTCTCAAGAGTGCAATCAGCACATTGTGGTAACTGTTGCCCCCTCACGATCTCCTGAGCCAGTTCTCATAACTGCTCTGCTCGCCCCATGTGTCTATATGCACAATATTGGGATCCCCTGTCTGCAGGACCTAATCCTCTGTGCAACTCAACTGACTGAGCCAATGGCATCTGATTACATGGGGAAATCCTGCTCGATTGGAAGTGCAGTGGATTATTGGTTTACTAGATATTACAACAATAAGAAATCAGTAAGACCTAATTAGAATAAATTATGAATAGATTAAAAATAGAAAGCTTTAAGAGCATCTGAACTATATTTCAAAATGCTAATAAGCATAGAAACATCTTCCTTCTCTTTTATACTGGCAGATGATCGCAGTACATGACTGCATTCACTGTGGGAGACTGCTACATGCACATAGCACGCCACAGTTCCTAACTTCCCCCACCTGTACCCCCTTTGCTTTCTCCAGGCTCAGCCTCATGTATTTGTCCTGTAAGACTTTATGCAGTTAATTATTGTATGCACACATTGAAAATCAGACTGATAGGCCAAAGAACACAGAAAACATGTAAGTGATTGTGTTGTCAAGGAACACTTTAGGCACACTGTCTGCTGGATTGCAATAGCTTTTTTCTCTCTCCTTATGCAATTGTATGATACATATATGTGAATATACTGTATATACAGTATAATTATATGTTAACATATAAACAATGTAATATATTTATATATACATATGTATATATGCTTTCACATAAGAAAGCCTGTATGTCTTCCCTCAACATGGTTTCAAGGCTCATCCTCTTCCCACACCCAACTCCAGTTTGTTCTTCTTCACGGCCTCTGGTGCTCCACTGTGTAAAATGTGGTGCACCAGGTCAGGAATGCCCCTATCTGTAAGCAATCCGGATTATAAATAGCAGCGTTTGGCCAAATTCTGTTTCCACTTGAAAACTTCACACCAGGTAATGACCATGACTTTGGCCATCCTCCTACATGGACCTAATGAGAAAAATGGCAACAAATAAATAAATAATATATTCAGCACACGCGTGTGCACACATATGCAGGAACATACACACTCTGTCCCCAGAACAGAGGTTGTTTAGGGCGTCTACCTTGAGTATGGTACACTTTTTCTGCTTTCTTCACTACTAGTATTTGTTATAATTAAAGCTCAGCTTTTCATCTGGAGAGATAGACAGGCAGCATAAGTGGCTGCTTGGCAAGCACAATGTTGTTAGTTCAATCCTTTCTCATAATGTTATAGGTGGGTAATTAAAATAAAGATTTAATTGCAATTATAGTGAAAATCTATGAGTACTTGGTGAAGAAGGAATGGACAGTACAAAAATTTAAGAGATGCTTCTTTGAATTTCAAGTTTCTAATCTGTAAAACATGAATAGAGTAATATATATTTATATATCAGAGGCTATTTTGGTCCCTGTAAATAAATGACAATATACACATAAAGTATACTAGTAAGTAGGCAACACCACCACCTGTAGTTTTTAGTTCTGGTAGTTGTGATACAAAAAAAGAAAAGTGACACACTAAGAGTACCAAGATTGAAGTCCAGTGGTTTTAAGACTACATCTTAGGTCATAGTGTTTTATTTTGGAGCCTTAAGAAAATCATCAAAGTCAGGTGCTGAATTTATAGGTACCTATACTTTTCATAAATGTGAAAAATTTAAAACATCTTTAAAGGTAGGCATTTCAAAATTCTTTCTTTTTTAATGTGTTTAGTACAAGGTCTACAGGGTCGCATTACACAGCTCAGACTCATTGCAACCCTCCCCTTTTCAGTCTCTCAAGCGCTGGGATCACATGTGTGCGCCACCACTCCCGGTGCCCGTTGCCATCTCAGCATGCCCTGGGGGCGGGGCCAGCATGGTACACCAGGGATGGAACCCTGGTCCCTGCATCTGCCTAAGCAAGCAATTTAATCCACTGAACCATCTAGCCAGCCTTTCAAATTTCTTTATTTTATAATCTATGAAAAATGCCCCACAGAAATGAAAATCAAAAACCCTCATTATTCTCTTGGGTTTTTGAAAGAATTTGAGATGGAAACGAGCACTGACATCAGAATTTGTGACCAGCTCAATGTGTAATTACGTTTTCTGTATATGATTCTCTTGGGAAAAAACGCATTGAAGCCCTCCTAGGAGATCCAGCTCAAGTGGACGCATGACTGGAGATGAGTCACATTAGAAAGAGAAAAGAGTTAGTGACAAGACACAGCACAGCACGCAAGCTTCTCTCCCCGGAATTCCCTGTTTCCGCCCACACGCGGGAAGCCCCAGGTCTAAGGAATTCCCGGTCATTTCTTCCCACACTGCTGCTTACAGGACCAGCGGCATAAGCTTGAAGAAGCTGAAGAACGCTGGTTTTTTCTCTCTGTTGCTGTTCCAGATAACAGGGGATGGCATGTTAAAAATGAATGTGACAAAAACATTCTTGCAATTTCTATGAGCAGAATGTCTCTGCTGTTCTGCTGCAGAGTACAAACACCTGAACAAACATGAATAAGGACCTGTCTCGTTTCCCATGAGAAGTGTAAAATAATTCAGGAATTGCGGTAGCAGGCATAGGATGTAAACATAGCTCATGAGCTCCATACCTGGCTCCCACCGCACTGCGGAGCGCAGATTCCCTGTGGAATATGCAAAGCTACGATGTAGAACTGGACGACGTCATGGCTGTAGCATCAGGTGCTGTTCTAATTATTTATTTATTTATTTGTTTGTTTGTTTGTTTGTTTACATCGGTGATGCAGGATGGTCCAGGGCCTCTGTGCATGCTACGCACTCATTCTGCCACTGAGCTGCAACCTCAGTGTTCCAGTCCATCCCTTTTACTATGTCAGTTAGCATTCTCCTGTGACAACCTAAAAAACACAGCTTTGTCCCCATTTTACTACTTTCAAAAGGCCTATTTTACTTAAGTAGTACCAGAATCTATCTAATTGCTTAGGTTAAATAATGTGAGTGGTCTTTGATTCTTCTTTTCGTTCATCTGTCTCATTCAAATTTTCAGTAAGTCCTTTCAGCGCCACTTCCCAAATACGTTCTAAAAAAGCAAGCAATAAATGTACACTGGGATCCTTTATTCTAGAGACCAGCGACAATTTCTCTAAAGGACCAGAGAGTAAATATTTTTTGAGCACATGGCTTCTGCCACATGTTCGAGCCTTACTATTGTGGCAGAAAAGCAGGCAGAGTTAAGAGGTGAGGCCTTGTTCCAGGAAAAACTTACCAATAAAAATAAGACATGGACCAGTCTCTGTTATCCTAGTAATGAGTGCTGTCAGCTTATGTCCTCTGTCGCATCACTTGTTCTGTGGCACATGGTACAAAACGGATGTGCTGTGTAGAATTTCTGAATGAATCTTAATGATTGCATCTCACTAATTTCAATCAATCAAACTACTTGTCTTATAAAAATATTATTTCAGGTCAAATTTCTAAGTAAGAAACTTCAAGGTTTTCCCTAATTTTTCTTGGTACTGAGTTTTTACTAAATCTCAGTGTAAAAGAATAATACTGTTAATCTTTAATTATTGAAGAGAAATATTTGAGCCTTCTACCTTTTATTATAAATTAAAGATAGTTATTTCTTCCATACAGTAGTAGTGATTTAATCATCATATTTGCATTATTATGTGATGTGTGTGTGTGTGTGTGTGTGTGTGAGTGTGTGTGTGTGCGTGTTTGGTTAGAATGGGATGGGTACTGATTGTTAATGACATACGGTTCTGCTAGATACCCAATAGATATTTAATCAATCAATAGATTCAGCTTGATAATGAAAAAACAAAATTAGTTTCTTTACGTTCTTTTGTGCCTTAAATTATACTGTAAAAGTTAATATTTTTTATAAAGTCTTTGGCTTAAATCCCATGGCTGTTTCATGTACAGAGTTGGCTTATGCAATGTTGTCTTTATGAGATGTTTCAGTCACTGGCTTATCTTGAACATCTTCCTACCAATAACTCAAACACTCGGTCATGAGTGCAGCCTTTGCCTATTCATTACGGGCTTCCTACCTTCTCTTAAACATCCTAAGCAATTTGTCAGTGAATAGTGCCAGCTCTAATTCAAAACCTAACCAGAATTTCCCTTTGTGTCGTATTTCTCCTTCACTGTAAGGGTGGCAACATCTGGCCTTTGAATTAATGAAATTCTAGTACCTCTGTGCTTGACCCTTATCTTTGTATGAGGTGTGATTAAAAAATACAGTGCATGTTTAAATTTAAATATATTACGGCAGAAGATCAACCGCCATCAATCCCTCTTAGAATACAGAAAGACGCCCACGCTGTGGCTCTGAGGCCTCCTTCCCTCTGTCTCTCCATTTCACCAGGCTCCGGAACCACGAGCTTCTTGCTGTTTCAAGTGCAGAGCCCTTGTTCTGCTTGGCCGCTCTTTCTGCAACAGATATTCGACTTAGTTCACTTGCTTTGCTGGGCAATCGCCTGCTTCACTGCCACTCCTCAGACTTACATTCCCCAAGTGCTCTATGTAAAACAGAAACCTCTATCACCCTGGCCCACTGCTGGACTTCATTTGTCTCTGTAACATCAGTATCTGGCATAATGTTCTGTAGTGCCACAATGTTACATATGCATTGTTGCTTAGAGCGCTATGGATGCTGCATCACATGCATAATACATTTGCTACCTGTAAAGAACAATGACGATAGAGTTATGCTAATAACTTTCTGTGACTTCATGGTATGTCATTTATTAATATGTGCTGCAAACTCTTCTGTTTTTCTTCATTTTTAGCATTTTATTTTCTTTTTTAAATGTATTTGGTACAGGGTCTCACTAAGTATCTTGGACTCAGCTCAGGCTCGCCATGATCCTCCTGTCTGAGCCTCCATGTGCCACCACGCCTGATCTTGATGGCTGACTCTGCACACCCAAGAGAGGAGTCAGTATGGCATGTGGCGCCGGGGATTGAACCTCATTCCCTGTGCTTGCCTAAGCAGGTGCTTAGTCCACTAAGTTACATTTTTAGCATTTTCTTCTTTAAAATAACAACTCGTGGTCTGAGCTTCATGATGCATACCATGAAATGCAGTTTTTAATAATTAGACCAACACTATCACATTTTATGGCCTTTCTCAACTGAAGACTTCATCATATTAGTTCACAGCTATTTACGCATTTATCCAAGCCACTTCATATATAATTGATAATGGAGCAACATAACTTGAACAGCTGTACTTTCCATTTATCTTTGAAAAATGTTTTTAAAGAAAACCTATGAAAATGATTTTAAAGAGTTTAAATTTTCTATAATGTGCATTGACAATAGATTCCAATGATTAAGTGACCTTTTCATAAGATATTAGAAATGCAATCAAGCTGAATATATTAACATATAAACAATAACTAATACACACAAATAATTACAGAGGACTCACTATATGTGCTTGCCCAAAAATGTCAGAAACAAGTTTCAAAATACAAACTAAAATTGCATTGTTATATTTTTAAAAATTTAGTACAGAATTTGTAGAGTTTCACTACACAGATCAGACTGGTAGTGATTCTCCCATTTTCAGCCTCCCAAGTGCTGGGATAACAGGTGTGTACCACCATGTGCATTCTTTTATTGGCATACTTTTCTCATTCTTCTGAATTTAGAAATGTAAACTCCTAAAATGTATACTATATCTGTATCATGCTTCTCTCACTAAATTCTCTCTCTCTCTGTCTGTCTCTGTCTTCTCTGTCTCTGTCTCTCTGTCTCTGCCTCCCTCTCTCTCTCTCTCTGCAGGACCAGAGATGGAACTCAAGACCTTATATTTGCCAGGCAAGTGCTTTTGCCACTGAGCTATATCTGTGGCCCCTGTATATCCTGTTAAAATAAATTCTTCAAGGTATAAAGAAAGAAAAATCATGTATTAAAAATCTAATCTGGATTCTAGGCCTCTGACTTCCGTATCCTCTGATTTATCTCAGTAAGGTAGTGGCGAGTGTAGAACATTGAGGGTACATAGCCCTGAGCATGAGTCCCAGGGTCCAGTACATCCAGCAGCTTGGATGTGCTGAGCAACAAGATGGGCTGGAGAGGGGATGAGAGAAGAGTTTCTCTGGTCAGCACCACTAAATCTTATTCTGGCTTGCTTCAAAATCCACAACAACTAGCAAAGTGATGACCAACCTGTAGCACAAGTGTTTTTTGTTTTTTGTTTTTAAGACAAAAGATGTTAATTTGAGTTTGTTTGTCTAAACTAAAACCTATTCAGGTTTAATTGCATGTTGGCACTTCGTGAAAAAGTAAGGCCAGGGACGTAGCTCAGTGGTATAAGTGCCTGACTGGCAAATTCAATGTTGAGTTCACTTCCCAACTTCCCAGTACAAACAAAGCATAGGTTGTGGGTTCTCCTCTCTGAAGGGTTCAACAGTAGTGACCAAGTGTGATGAACGTGACACTACTGTGAACCACAGAAATCCACGTGGAAACCGTGCAATGTTTTTCCACAACACTAAAATAATTCCACAAGCTTTACCAAGAAGCATCATAGCTCTCAAGCATTTGGAAATGTTAGAAAATATGCACTGAAAACTCACTGTTTTCAGGAAGTAACAGTGAGTAGACTGATCCTACACAACCACACGTAAAATAATCCAACCATGCGAAGGTAAAATGCTCATAAGATAACAGCTGAAGGTCACGCAGACAGAAATTCACCTGGAGAACACAATCTTGCTGACTGCCAACACACACAAATGTGACAATAAGTGACATAAAGTCCCTGTTATCCCTTGGTCTACACCACAGGATCTGCACACACAGCACACAGGACATGAGCAGTCCCTCAGGAATACCCCAGCCTCACTGGACTTAGCTTTTAAGGAAACTGTGCAGAGCAAATCAAGGACAGCAAAGAAACCTCTTTCCTTTCTTTTTTCTGTAAGTAATCTTTTTTTTTTGTAAGTAATCTCTTACTAAAACTTGTGCCTAATGGAAACTAAGAAATAAACACATGTGGAACACATGCAACCCAGTGACTGCTGCATTAGCTAGGCAACTCACTGAAACTTTAACACTAAACACGGTAACATGATTAAAATGGTAAATCTTATGTTATGCATACTTTACAACAATTAATATGAAACATTCTCATAAGGCATTGATCAAGCTATTGCCTTAGACTGAGCTGAGAGGAGGAAAAGAGATCCTTTCTGTGTTCTGGTAGCATCTTCTAAATTGTTGTTTTGCGTCATTCATTTCCATCAGAGATCATTCTCCCTTGTGATTGACGTAGTCTTTCCTTAGACTCACTGATCTTAACATTTTCAACCTTCTATTACAAATGGACTTGAAATTGTTTGTCCCTTTCAGGAAACACACACAGAGGACAACATTAGTGGCCTCATTAGAAACATCTCAGTGCCATTTCAGAATATTTCATTATAATACCAGTGGGTCATCTAGTTTTTATGGAAGTGTTTTCTTTTTCATTTAAATTGTTTAACATATCTTTGTATTAATTAAGAACATGGATTCTAGAATTCAATTTACTAAAGTTGAATTCAAATTTATCTACATACTACCTCTGTGATCCTGAATGTAGTATCTGATCTTTGTCAATTTCCTGGGTGGCCACACAAGAAAAAAAGTAGCACATGAATAGGGCTTTTGTGTGAGTAAATTAATAGATATCTACAAAATACTTGGAACTGGATCTGTTACATCACAAGTGAGTGAGTTTCTCATAGGTACTGAATACTAGGAATGCAATGAAAGAAGCACATAGGATTCCACAATCAGAACACGTGAAGGCTGTGTTCTATTCAAAGAAACAGACTAAATAATCAGTCAATAGAGGCATCAAAATAAATAATTATATGTATTAAAAAGAGAAAACTGCTATGAGAGACAGACGAAGGGAGCTGTTAAATTATACCGCTCTACAAAGTAAGGGATTAAATCACTTGGAAGAATGCAGGAGAGAACATTCCAGGCCAGGGTGAGCAGCAGCACATGTAAAAATCACAAAATCTTGCTGTTTGATGAACTACAAGGAAACAGAGTGTTGGCAAAGACACGAGACTGCGTTTGGTGTTATTCTTTAAAGTTTCTCATCTGCAAATGCTGATGCGAAATTTCTCTTTACACACACAGTCTTACAGCTTATTGTCTGGTGCTCAGTAGTTGCTCTTGTTTTCTTTTATAATTTTGGGACAGATGTTAGCAAGTTCTCAAAGATATAAAAGAAGTAGAAATAGAGATTTATGACACAAAAATTAATTTCACAAATTTATTGTTTTAATGTGCATACAAAACAACTTGAATCCTTGGAATTTTTAGTGATCCTACAAGCTGTACTTGCATTTATCAGAGAATCTAAATCCTGACCCAAGTGTCAGGGTTGCAGGACCAGAGATCATTTGACCTGGATTCCTATCACAGATGTTACAGTAACAAGTTATTCTTTTATACTGAAAATCTAGTTGTCACTTGAGTATATTTTCCTAGCCGTAGCGTGATAGGAAGTCGACTTTTGATGAGATTTTAGCAGATGAAGCTAGGTCTCGTGAACAGGTAACTGCAGCAGCAAAGTGTGATTTAGCCCAAAGAACAGTTCATTGAGACTTGAAGTACTGAGTGGCGAAGCGCTTATTTGGTAATGTCCCCGGGCAAGAGCAAAGGTGAAGAGGAGGCCTGGGCGTAAGGACACTGCAAGAGGAAGTGTCTGACAAGCACAGCCTAAGGTTGACGTGGCAACAGTCTGTGTCCTCACCATCAGACCCAGGTCATCGCATTAATCCCACAGGCAGAAGTGTCCTAAAGTCAAAGCAGCCAAAACCTCCCAATAACACACTCTTGACTTTTGTGGCCGAGACAAAATTCCTAACACACAGACCTTGAAGGTGAAAAGGTTTACTTTGTCTTGGGTTTTGGAAATTTTGGTTTATGGCAGGCTGGTTCCAAAGTAGAAGCATGGGGGAGGGCCATGATAGTGGAAAGCTGCCCACCTCCACCAGGCAGCAACAAAGAGAGAAGGAAAGAGTCCCTGGGGAGTGGATGAGGGCCCGACTATGGTCTCCAAGGTCCATTGCAAGACTGACCTAGATGCACACTCACCCAGTGCCTTAGGCATCCATCTCTCAAGCCACACAGTTCAACAACTAAGATTTGGAATTATGCCATTTGTGCAATAATTTTGTGATAGAGAATATTGATGATTCAGTACTGATCATGTGATTGATATTTTTTCTTAAGGCATCACTGGAGAAAAGACCTGGCAAAGACAATGTCTTCACCCATTCAGAGGATGTTTATCAATTGGTTTACTATACACACATCGAAGCTGTGGGCTTACGGTAGTGAGATCCTGACCTTATGTTGTTTTGGTCATTTCAACAAATGCTGGTCAAATAACTTTTCTGTAAAGGTTATCATGCTAGAGAATGTAGAATTAAAAGGCATGATTACTTTTCCCAAAGAACTCATAACTCAGTAGTAAAGGCAGATAAAGGCGTGGGGAACTGTATGGCAAAGCTCTCTGCAAGGGATTAGGGAATGCATGCTAAGGGAATCTTGGGAGGCGTATGACTGAGTTGAGCTCAACTGAGTCTTCAACGATAAGGAGAGTAGTGCAAGGTGAGACAAAAATTCATTCCTACAAAGATAACCCACATGAATTAAGGCACAGAAAAGATGGCATGTAAGGATAGCTGACGAGTACGGAGTGCTGTCCAACTGCATGCAAGGCATATAAGAGCATTTTATAAAGAAATAGGAATGTTAGTCATGCCTTTATTTTTCTCCTTTCTTTCTTTCTTTCTTTCTTTCTTTCTTTCTTTCTTTCTTTCTTTCTTTCTCTTGCTTTCTTTCTTTCTTTCTTTTACTATTCTCTTTTCTCTTTCCTTCCTTTCACCATTTGTCTCTTCTCCTCCTCTTCCTCTCTTTCCTCTCCTGATTCCTCTCCTCCCCCTCTTCCTCCTTCTCCCTCTTTCTTCTCCTTTTCCTTTTTCATGTGATATTTTTTCTTCTTCTTTCATTACTTCCACTCTTTCTCAATATGCCTGTATGAGGTAATATGGTAGAATACAAAGCCTTTTCTCTGGACTACCTCCAGAGCCTTTGTGAAGCATTTTATCTTATTAGTATATTATATTAGTATTTTACTTGCATTACAAGAGTTGTATAATCATCTCAGAGAGGAGGCACTTGTACATAAGGTATCTTAATTAGCTTTTATTCCTGTCTCCTCCCCATCTGCCTTTTATCTC
>PVKN010042726.1:0-10351 GCA_004027915.1 Capromys pilorides | reverse complement strand
AGGATCAAGCGAAGGATCCACTCCTGTTCACTGGATTTAAGAGGAAATCTGTTACTGGTGTGAGAGGAGGTAGCTTGATGGGCAAATTCTGAATTCCCTTGTGTTAGCTTTACAATGCTGTGACAAAGACCTGAGAAATATCAACTTATAGAGGGAAAGGGTTTGTTTTGGCTCCTGGTTTCAAAAGTTTCAGTTTGTGATTACTTAGTCTCACTGCTTTTGGGCTTGTGGCAAGGCAGAGGACCATAGTGTGGAGTGTGTGGCAGAGGAAGCCTATTCACATGATGGCAGCTTGGAAGCCAGGAATGCGAGGAGGGGGCTGACTCCCAGCATCCCCTTCAAGGGCACGCCCCCAGGACTGAAGCTTCTTCCCACCAGGCCTTGCCTCTTGAATAGCCCTCTAACACTACTGGCGCCATAAGCTTTAGAACAAGCCCTGAGTGTGTAGGTCTCTGGGAACACTCCAGATGAGAACTTCAGCATCCTTTAAAACCATCGGAGAGTAAGACGTGTCCATCCGCTCTATAGATGTTTATAGTTGAGGCACCATGCTATCTAGTCTCAGCCATCTAGTCTGAGGTCCAGACCGACACCCAGAGGAGACTCCAGCACAAACAGATGCAGAGAAATGGACCCAGAGACCTCCCCTGCCACTCCCAGGGCATGCTTTGGCTTTGGGCTTCTTATTTAAGGTCTTTCTTTCTTTCTTTCTTTCTTTCTTTCTTTCTTTCTTTCTTTCTTTCTTTCTCTCTCTCTCTCTCTCTCTCTCTCTCTCTCTCTCTCTTTCTTTACCTATTTAGTACAGAGTCTATAGGGTCTCACTGAACAGATTGGACTTCTAGTGATACTTTCTGTTTTTCAGCCTCCCAAGTGCTGGAATTACAGGTGCACACTACCACACCAGTCTCAATCACTATCTCAGCATGCTCCAAGGGTGAGGCCGGCATGGCAGGTCACAGATCAAACCCCCTGCATCTGCCTAAGCAGGTGCTTTCATCCAGTGAGCTATCTGACCAGCCCCTGGACTTCTTGTTACATGAGAAATAACATGTGGTAGAGGCCCCTAGAATCATAGTTCAGGGGCCTGAATCATAGTTTGAGACCTCAGTCATTCAGGGACTTTTCCTTAGAGCCTAACTAATAATTGTTCATGTAAACCCCCACCTTTTCATGAAAATAGCAAATATCCTATGCATTTTTTTCCTTTGGTAGGGAGGTTTGCAAGTAGCCAATCAAAAAGCATTATTCAGCTCTCCTTGTTGCTATCAGGCCACTTCCCTGTCACCCTTCTGGGTAGGTTCCCACACTGTTATAGGCTGTTGTAGCTATTATGAGTGTTCTCAACTTTATTCTTCTTAAAGCCCCAGGACTCCTAAGACGCCACCAAAACACCTAACACCTTCCAAGGCTTTATTAAAACTATATTTTATTAAATTAAGTTACATACCTGCAGAAGACTTAGCATATTTAGGGTTTAAACTATAAAAATGGGCATTTATAGCTATTTTTATGACCATATCTAAAATTTGAGGCTGCTTGCAGTTCACAGGTGCTCTAGAAACGTGAACTCCATGAATTTCAGGAGTCTGCTATATGTGCCTATTATCAAGGCCACTTTTTGTAGTGATTTCCTGGTACTGTCAGCTGAAAACATCCTATGGGTCCCAAACAGTCTTGAAAGATTGGTCTTCAGAAAGTTGTGGATGTCTTACAACCATGTTTTGAAAGATGTTGCAGAAAAATGAAACTATATTTGATAGCGAGTGCATAGGACACTAAGACTTGTTTTGTCAGAACTAGTCTGATCGGTGTCTGCTGCTATGCATGGATCAGGGGCCCCATTAGTGTTTGTTGGGTGAATACATCTGTGACAGTGGACATAGTTACATGGGGGCACTCTGTGGTCTCAACCCTGGAGGTGCAGGCCAGGTGTATGTAGGTCAGATGTGTGTAGGTGCCAATGTTCAGGGCAGCACACTCTTGGACGGATCACATGTTGGATGTAGCTCTTGCATATCTCTTGACTCATTTCTCTCCATTTCCACTGCGATGGCCTTTATTTATCCCTGTACTATCCTTCCTGGGCTGTCTAGCCTATGCAGTCAACTGTGCTGGCCTCATGTATCCACTCGCCTAGTACCAGGACAAAGCTCACTCCTCCACATTTTCTCCTTATAGCTTAAGTCCTAAGGCATGGGGTTCCACTTCACAGACATGAGCAATGAGGTGAGCCTCATTCTTCTTGTTCTCCAGGTGGTCTGGAAACAGTAGATGGAATTACTGGCTGGGTGAATGAACAGGACAATCTGGTAGTGTATATATGGTTATCTGAAGAAAACAACTATCCATTACCAAATGCATCAGGACAAAAGTAGCGAGCTGGAGGCCTGGGGGCTGGATTATACCTGCAGACATACCTTGTAAAAGTGCCTTGAATATGCTATGGCTGAAGTCTTGATTGTCTCTCAAAGGTCCAAGTGTTGAGGCTTTGTCCCCAGTTTCTGCTGCTACTGGGGGTTGGGGGAACCTTCAGAAGATGGAGTGTACTGGGAGGAAGTTAGCTCACTGGGACTAATTTACCTTAGATATCGGAGGAGGAAGCTATTGGTCCTCACTCTTCCTCTTCCTCTCCTTTCGCGTCTCCAGCCACAACCACAGAGTATGCAGTTTCCTCCACCACATGCTCCTGCCATGATGTGCTGCCTGCCCACAGCCCCAACAGCAACAGAGCCCATGGACCATTGATGAAAACCACGGAAACTTTGATACAACAAAAACCTTTCCTCCATGTAAGTTGATTATTTCAGCTTCAGTTGATTTGTGTTAGAGTAATAGAAAACCAACATGAGTAGGGTACATCACTGAGATTTTGGCAGGTTTTAGTCTTAAATGATCTAGATGTTTGTCTTTGTTTGACACTGTTGGGCTCATTCCTAAAGCAATGCACACTTGGGGCTCTCACCATGTCCTGTCTTTGGTGGTTCTCTGGTTGGTTCATCCTGCAGCTGACCTTTGTGTAAGTGCTGGTTGAGCTGGACTTGTGTAAGGAATACTGAAGGGACTCGCAAGTCTGCTTTACATAATCATGTTCCTAGTCTCTATTGAAAGTTTCTGGGACGATATTGTCCCTGATTTGGGGAGTGAAGGCTTCATTGTAGCTCATTCTTTTAAGGTTCATATTCTTTCTTATTTCTTGCTTTGGATCAAAATGTGAAAATGCTGGTTTCAGCTCACTTTTACCAGAGAATTTTCTGGATGTCAAGTTCTTTACTTTAAAAATAAATTGTTGAGAGAGATGATCTTCAGAGACCTTGCTGATCTGTAATTATTAAGAATTTATTCTAATGTCCGGACGTTATATATTCTCTGACTGATGGATCTAGAATTTTGCCTGACACAGAGAATAATGACTTTCACCCTCCTGTCAAGTCCTAGAGCTTAGGGAATTTATGAACACTAGAATAAATTCCCTTGGCTTTATTGCTCTGTGTCAGCTGAAAATGCACACTCAACACTCGATACTTTTCATTAAGATTAAAAGACTGCAAGTGCAAGTGACAGCATATGCTGATGGATGGTTATAGTCATAGCATTGTGCTTTTTCATCTTCAGAAAAATCTTTCATAGCCAAAGCCTTAACCTGACATCTAGACAATAAAACTGCCTGATCACATTTAATACAAAAATTCAATAACCCCTTTATTGAGCATTTTTGCTGCAGCCATAGATTAACCTTTAACAAATGAAGCTTCAGTCGCCACACAGCTTCAGGAATGCCCTCCTTCTGATGAATGCACCCAGATGAGTACACCCGAGGATCCACTGTGCTTGGATCAACCCCTCTGGAGCCAGCTGTAACTGAACAGACGACAGCAAGATGCTAGGAATGATTTTCAGGGCTCAGAGACCCTACTCCTTGTCTTCCACTAAACTACAACATGCAAAAGGAACACATTTGCTCAGATATTAAAGCTCTATACACACAAAAGTGGCAGAGTAGTTCCCCAAAGGTTTCTTGATATATGATCCTCTTTTGCAAAATTGAGTGCATGTTTATGTGGGTCACAGCAGTTGGTGAGGGGAAGGAAAGGTGGCGGTGGTTGAACATGAAACTAATGTGGTGTGGGCCAGGGGAGAAATAGACCCAAACTGTCCTCTCTGCCTATTCTAAAGTACTATGAGATGATGCTTATTTATTATTTAGCAGAAGGTGCTCCAGATGTACAAGCTCAAAGAGAATTTGAGTTTGAAATTATTGCTGGATCTTTCCAAAGAGCTGTGTCATCATTCCCTCTTTTCTTTCACGTAGATGACATCACAACAAAGCTCCCTGGGTGCTTTTGTTTCCCTGTTCTCGCTCGTAGTTCAGTTGAAGTTTTGTTCTATTATCCTGTTAATGTGCTATCATTATCGATGGTCTCCAGGATTTCTTTTTAAGACGCTAGCAATGGGTGTGCAATGCCAGTTTGTATTTCTTTTGGGTTATATTGGAGAAACACAAAGTTTGAGCTTAGTCCCTGTTATTTAGGAATTTTTTTCAAGTAAACCTCGAATTTTATGATTGACATGAAATGATAGTAAGTTCTATTAAATGTTGTAAAATATTTGCATAATGTATGATTTTTTATGAAGTTTCCATGTAGGTAAATATATCAGTTCCCAATTTTAGAATAATGATGCTCAACATATATGTGTATGGCTATGTACACACACCCATCTGTGTAGATACTTTATACCTGTGTGGATATATGTGTACATAGCATATACATGTATGTTTTACATATATATGTATATAGCCTCCCTCAACTGAGGATATGAAATCTAAAATGCTCTGAAATATGAATACTTTTTAAAGTTTAGGATTCAGAAGCATTCAGATATTAGAGTCCACATGCTACAAATCCTTTTCTCAGCCCCATATCTGTTCAGAACTAGGTCTCTGACTTCCACCTATATGTTCATCAGGAACATGAGCCTCTGGAGATGCAATTATTTTTGAGAGTAGTGGTGCTCTGTAGGCCTCTGCACCCCCAGTGCTCTTGATTACTGCCCTAGGCAGGGATGGGAGTCAAGGGAGGCCAGGGAGAGGCTTCTGTGACTGGGAAGGACAAGCTGAGGTTCAGGAGTATCACCCCAGGAAGCCCTGTCCCCAAAGGCTGGTGGTCTTCCTAGAAGGAGGTGACTGGTCCCTTGACAAGTTTCCATGCAGATGCCTACGGCTTGTCATGAGCCCCAAGTGACTATAAGACTGGAAGAGGCTGGAGCAATGTTGCCATTATCAAGATATTCATGCATGTACCTCCCACTCTCACAAAGTGGGTGAACCCTCTTTCCCATGAGGCACAGAGACGTGAAGAGATGTCCAAATCTCAGCTGTGACATTGTCAAGCATTGCTGCACCCTGTAGTAGGAAAGAAACAGAAAAGTGAAGTTAGTTCTACAATTGTTGTAGTAGATGCACTTGTTTCGGACCTCACAGTTCCCTTGTCAGGTCTGTGACTGTCCTCAAGGTCTGATTATATCTGCCTCCAGTTAGCAATAAAAATAAGAGCCATGGCTTCCAGTGCTCTGTCATTTTCAGACCCAGTTGCTGGAGCAGTGCAAATGTCCCTGTTCACTCCCTGGAGTGGCAGAAGGCCCAGGGGTCCAGTGTGCGGTTGGGGCTACACACACCTCCCACCCTAGCCTTTCCTCAGGCTGGTAACAGAGTCCCCTCATCCTTTCTTCTTCCTCTTAAACAACAACAAAAAGGCTTTTGTATCCTCACTGAAGGCCCCCAAAGGGAAGCTGTCATGAAGGAAGAGAGCTACTTGGGAGTTCACATGCATGGGAGAGAAAGCATAAGGAAATGCGTTTTGAAGGCATCAGGCAACTCACCCACATGTCATCTCTGGGGTATTGTCACAGGACCAGGAGGTGTTCACCCCCAGAGGGAATTGTCTGATCTTATTAACCAGGGCATTCCCCTGCTCCCAGGGGTGCCGGCCAGTCACGCTTCCTTCCCTCTGGCATCCGGCCTGGTGCTGCCTCTTCAGTGTTAGCCTTGGCCACGGGGAACACTGCCAAATCCTTAGCTACCCATTCAGGAGGGTAGCGGTACGGGCGGTGTGCCCGTCCGTGAGCTGGGGGTCGGTGCCCTCTCTCCCCAGCTCCTTCCAAGCTTGTTCCCAGCTCCCCTGCTGTTTATTAAACAGCCATAAAGACAACTCTGAGGCGATGCAGCCCTCCTCCGTGAGCAGAAAGCATTCACACGTTGCCAGAGCAATTTCATCCAAATGGACACGAAACAGTGATCACACAGTTGATACTTCTTTGTCGCTAGGTCCCCTTTCTGCAAGACGAATGTTCATCGTGAGTTTATTCAAAAGTGTAAAGTTGGGATTCCTGAGATGCCGCTTCAGGGAATGCATGAAAAACCACCCATGGTTCCAGAAGAGTGCTTCAATATACTCGACTGGCACTGCAGTTTTATTCCAATTTTCTGCAATACAAGAAACACAGTAAAAATGAGTAGAAAGTCTTATCTGTTAGTGTCTGGCTGCAGCCCTGGCAACATTAGGGGGAAAGTTGCTGTAACTTCACAAGCACAGTCTACAAACTCATGCACCAAAAGCAGCTATATATTTACAGAATAGCTGTGTAAGTGGAGGCGGTTAGGCGTAGCAATATTAACTAGCCTCGCAAGTTAATGAGCTCTCCACACTGGCTATGCCTTGCTGTGTTGGGAGAAGGAAATTGTCTATTTGAAATGGTTCATGCATCTTTTACTATTTTCTAGATTTTGTGCCACTTCAACATGTTACTTATTTTTCTTCTTTAGAAAATTCTTTTTTAATCCAGAAGATTTAAGACAATTTTGGCTTCACAAATGAAAAAGTTAACACATATAGTTTTATGGAACATTTGAGTTTTTAAACTTACCTAGTACAGTATTTCCCTGGTTGTCCATAACCCACAAAGTAAATACATTCTTTCTTGTATTGTCAGTGCTTTGACTGAGTCATTTATTGATTCTGAGTTATTTCAGTTCAGATGTAAATTCCACAGGGAAGCCGGTGAAAGCTCAGGTTTCCTGCCCCCAGCACCCATGGGGGTGGTAGTTTAAGTCCAGGGTTTAGGATGATTCTATCAGCGATTCTGGCTCTTGCACTTAATTTTTGAAAGAATTAAGAAGCTTCCTCAGCTACCTAATTTCCTAACAAGAAAAGAGTTTAAAATTCAAAAACTTGAGTATACCACTTAAAATTCACTGTGAGAGAACAAAAGAAAGTGGTTGCACAATCTTCATAGTCATCATAAAACATCTTGACCACACTGTACTGAGGTTAATTTAAACACAGAAAAAGGGAAAAGCCTAAGGTCTAAGGTATGATAACTGCATATATATGTAGGCCACTGGCAACTACCACAGCATTTCCTGTTCCTTAAATGACTGTAGCTTTAGGCTTCCAGAAAAGATTTTTTTTAAAACAATGTGGCATTTTCAAATGACTACATACTTCACCATGTACACAAAACTGTAGAACTATGTTTTGTTTTGTTTTTTGGCAGGACCAGGGTTCAAACTTATGACCTTGCACTTGTCAGGCAGGCACTTGTGCCACAGAGCTATCTCCCCAGCCCCTGTAGAACTATGGTTGTATTCAAATAGTGTAAGAAAAATAAGCCAGGGTTGGATTCGTTAAGAAACAATGGGCCATTGGATTCATTTTAGTAATTTCTGATTTTGATGGATAATTTCAACCATGCACAATATTTGCTAGAAAATACAGAAGCCAAGAGAAAACTCAAATAAATGGTCTCTAAATTTAATTTGCTTGCTTTTAGCTGATTTTAAAAGTCACCTCTCTGGAGCCGAGTAGCACATTAATGGCCTTCCACTTGTAGGGCTGTGAATAGCTCCTGTGACCTGTGGGTCAGAGTGATAGGGGTTGCTTAAGTAATTTTGAAGAAGCATGGAGACTGCTTTTATTTAGATCAAACCAGCTGAAACCACACCTGTTCACTTGGGCTTGTTCCTATTTTGAATGGGAAGTTCTTTGACCTCAAAGAGCCAAAAACCCCATCCTCAGGAGCAAGGCACTGTTGTCATTTTCTGAACATGCATCCCATGCAGAGCGGTGGAGAGTGACTACTCAAGCACAGACCGTGTACTTGGTCACCTGTCCCTTCTCCAAGCCTTGGGTCACCGTACTTCTCAATCTTGTAAATATGCTCAGACCCTCCTCAAAGGGAGGTGGACTGAGATTTGTTCCTCTATTTCCACACTCAGATGCTCGATCAACACACTTTTCCCTTGCCAAACTTGCCCTTGCGGTGATTGGCATACTGAATGATAAGCGAAATGGGCCTGTTTTATTAGCAGGATGACTTCTCCAAGTAATGTGGTTCCCCTATTGTCTCAAAACAGAAGGATATGCTCTGAGTAGAATTATTTCAGCCTTTTAGAAACACACATTTTATGGTCTTTATTTTTCGCACTTTGTTGTGGATGAGTAAAGATTTTATTATGGATGTTAATTAATTTTCATAACTTAAAATAATAAATTGGAAATCACTGGAGTAGAGGAATGGCTTAGTGCTTTTCATTTGTCAAGACTTTTGGGTCAGACAATAGAAATATCATTTCCCTAGTCTCCAGTATTCTTTAAAACAGAACTATGAGAGATGAAATACCAAAGAAAAAATGCAATGCTTAGGACATAGCATAGGGTGAAAGAAATGCCTGCTCCTTCCTCCTCACAGCCACTCACCTTGATCCCACTTCCTCATGTTGCACTGAGTGTAGATAGATGTGGACAGCTGAAGAGACATCAGACTCCAGAGAGGGGTGGGACTTTTCCTCAAGTAGAGGTAGCTCTAAGATGCCAGTGGAGACAGAACAAGTTTGTTATGGTTTATGTCTAGTGGTCTCCCCAAAGCCTCATGCAATCATGGGGTGGGGACTTCTAGAGTTTGAGACATGAGTCATGATCCACTAGGATTATGTGTTTTAGTACTGATGGGGTACAATTGGTTACTCCCTGGAGCATGACCTGGGCCTGCCTAGGATATGATTGGCTCCTCCTTAGAGCGGGATCAAGGGCACATCCTAGGGTATGATTGGTTCCACCCTAGGGCACAACGGGCCCACGTCAGAGTGACTGAGCACAAAGAGATTTTTTAAAGAGCTGTTACTCTCTGCTCCCGTGGGTTGTTTTTCTGCCGCCATGAACTGGATGCCCTCTGCCCTGTTCCACTCAGCCTTGGGCCAGCCGAATATGGACTGAAACCTCCAGCAACTGTGAGCTAAATAAACCTTTCCTTCCTTCATTTTGAGTGTCCGGTATTTGTCCCAGCAACGAGTAAAAAGTAACTAAGACAAAGTTCTAGTGCTGAGAGGAATGGTGGGTCAGCATTCTGAGAAATGCCCTTTGTTGGCCAGGATATCAAGAGAAGTTCCCATTGATGGGTGGCACTTAACCAGTTGGATATTAGGAAATGATTCATCAATGGAGATCCATTGAGAACAGTGATTCTACTGCATTCAACATTTATACTTATGTGCAAACAAATGTTCTGAGGCCTCTGTGTTTAAAACAGTCTGTCAAATGCCACATATACTTGATAGTTGGTTGCTGACCTTGACCAAAGATGATTGGTCTCTGCTGTGGCTATAGGAACCTGGTTTGCGAAGATAATTGTCACAGTGAGAGTATGTTGGGGAGTGGAAGAAGGACCGATACATCGCTGCATGTCTGATGATGTCAGCAAGGCCCTAGGGAGACTCAGGGTTTAGCTGCTCTGACGGGATATCCCGGTTCATGTTTGGCTCACTCCTTGGTGCTAAAATTGTGTGGTTTTGTATATTTCTAAAACAGAAAGCTCTCCATTTGATCTTGGGTGTTAACCTAGAATTTGGGTTTGAAGGGCCTTTGCGTTAAACATTTGGAGTGGCATAGGCTTTGACGATGGTTGAGTTCTATTCTCTTGATTAGTGTATTCTTTCTTGCTGGTGAAGAATCCACTGACTTCCTCCTGTTATGAAATATTTTGCACATGACAGAAAAGAGCTCCATTTCCATTTATTTTTTCCTTACTGGATCAACAATAAACACCTTGGAAGGAGTAGAGCTGATGTAATCTGTCGGGCATTGGCACTGGATTTCTGTGAAGCTCACACATCGGAATAGGGGTGAGAAAAGCCTGAGTCTTGGTTTATCTTATATTTCCAAGTAAGAGTAATTTTACAAATACTAGAAATCTCACAGGGGAAGAAATCTTGTTTTTCTGAAATGTGATTAAACTAGAATTAGTGCAGAACTGGATCCTTTGAACTTTTGCACGAAAACCTTTTTATACAGAAGCAATC
>PVKN010042725.1:0-10350 GCA_004027915.1 Capromys pilorides | reverse complement strand
AGTAGTTATACAGAGCACAGGGTGTAGACATGATAAATTTTCTAATCTATATTAGTAGGGGAGGAAAAAAAGAAAAAAAACAACCAAAAAAATTTATCTTCTCTTTGTACAAAGAGGGAGTAGTTGTATACATAGTCCAACGTTCCATAATTATAATGGGATACCGGTGAAACTGGCAATGTTGGAGGCTGTTGGTATAAGCCTCTTCCAGCTCATCATACTAATCTAGCTCTGCATTCTATGCCTCATAATTAAGCTTTTCTGCTGGGTGATCAAGGGCAAGTTAAGGCCAGACCTGCATAATAGATCATTCATCTTTTGTATCTTCCAGGGTCAGATCCCCTCAGGATTAACTTTGGAACCATGTACAGTGCTTTGTAGAGCTGTTGCCAGTGTCAGCCATCGGGACGAGTCACGGCCATTGCTTGACCAGTTTGCTCTCTGTGAAAGCCTGACAGAATGTCCTCTCTCTAAGTGAATAAACTAATTCTAAGTAGAAGAAGAATAGCTAACAGGTTTTGGGGGAACGGAAGAAAAGGGGAGAGGTTTCCAGCTGCTGCCAAATACCTAATCTCTTTACTGTCCTAGGTGGTTGGCCTTGTTTCATCCTACACTGACTATCTGAATCATTTCCGAGACCAGTTTCCAGGTGGAAAACGCATGCTTCTCCCTGTCTGTGGTTGCTCCTGCCTTCTGCTGTCCATGCGTCATGTGCATCAGCAGCATCTGCCCAGGACCACACTGTACCACAGGACCCAAGTTAGCTGACGTGGGCGTGAGCTTGGCCTAGGCAGGAACATCAGGTAGCTTTTGAATACTTCCCACTCGCATTTTCTGTATTTTCATCATGATCACTGTCACTCTTTGTGCCTGATGGCCCCCCCAAATACCCCCAAAGTCACACACAGTCATGGGCGGGCTGTAGAGTTTGTGACTGACTTGTGGTGCAGTACTGGGGTTATGGCTCTGAGCACCACAGCTCAGAGCCCTGGGACGAGTGACCTGCACGCTATATAAAGGAAAGAGGCTTTCTCTCTACTTCTGCTCCTCCCTTTTTGTTCTTGCTGTTTTGCTGTTTTCTGCCACATGAACTGTTGCCCTCTGCCATGTACCAGCTGAGTACAGACTGAAACCTCCACAAATTGAAAAGGAAAGGAAATAACCCTTACTCCCCTTAATTCTGGGTGTTGAATTTTTGTCACAGCAAGGACAAAATGTAACAAAAACAACCACATTTTTTAAATAATTTAAAGACAAAAAATGATAAGCCAATGATGAAACCAAGTTTGAAATGGCTTTGAAGGACAGTTGCAGCAGATGTACTGAGCATTCTTGGCATTCTAGCAACTAATCAAAGTGCAGGACGCACTCTATACTCCACCAACAGTGGAGAAGGATATTTTTCCCCACAGCCCCTCCATCGTTTCTTATTGGTTAATTTTTCTGAAGATAGGCATTCTTTCTGGAGTGAAATGAAATCTTAGTGTTGTTTTAATATGCATCTATTGAATGGCCAATGATGTTGAACATTTTTTCATGTATATACTTGTCATTTGAATTTCTTTGTCTGATAAGGGTGTATTCATCTCAGATGGCCACTTTTAGACAGGTTCTTTGATTTTTGGAGGTCTAATTATTGTTTTTAGTTCTTTATATATTCTATTCCTCTCTCTGTGGGACAATTGGTTATAATTTTTCCCATTCTGAGTTGTCTTTTCACTCTGTTGAAGATTTCTTTTGTTGTGTAAAAACTTTTTAATAAAGTGAGATCTCATCTGATTCTTCGTAATATTTCCCTTGCAGTCCAGGTTTTGTTAATAAAGTCTCTACTTTCCCCCTTTGTTTTGAGATTTCTGCCTATAGTAGCTTTGTAGTATAATTTCAGGTTCGGCATTGTGATGCCTCCTGACTTGCGTTTGTTACCCAGAATTTCTTTTGCTATTCTGATCTTTTCTGGTTCCAAATGAATTTTAAGAATACTTTCTCTGGATCTATGAGGTGTGTTAATTGTATTTTGATTGGTGTTGCATTAAATCTGTATAGCAGTTTGAGGAGTATGGCCATTTTCACTATGTTGGTTCTTCCTATCCAAGAACAAGGGCTGTCTTTGCATTTTCTGATATCTTTTTCAATCTCTTTTTGGGGGGTACTATAATTTCCACTGCTCTGTTCTTTTACATACTTTGTTAGATTGATTCCTAAATATTTAATATTTTTGGATGTTATTGTGAAGGGTGTGCATTCCCTAACTTTTCCTTTGAGTTTGTTGCTTGTGTGCAGGAATGCTATTCACTTTTGAGTGTTGACTTTGTATCATTATAGTACTGAATTTGCATGTTAAATCTACAAGTTTTTGGTGGAGTTTTTTGTGTCCTCTATGTAACATACCACGTCCCCTCCAAATAATGACAATTTAGCTTTTTCCTTTTCTATCTATTCCTTGTATTTTTCTTCTTGTCCAATTGCTCTGGCTAATTTTCCAGAGCTACATGGAGTAGGCGTGGTGAGCGTGGACCCCTTGTTCTGTTCCTAATTTTAGAGAGAAAGCTTTCAATTAGCTTTGCCATAAAAGGCTTTTATAAGATTGAGATAGGGATCATCTATTCCAGTTTTATGTAGTTTTTAATCAAGAATGGGGGTTGGACTTTGTCAAATGCTTTTTCTGCATCGATTGAGATTATCTTTAGTTCTGGTAATATGCTGTATTACATTTATTGATTTTCTAATGTTGAACCATCCTTGCATCCCTGGTATAACTCCTACTTTGTTACAGTGTATAATCTTCTTAATGATTTGCTGCAGTCTGTTTGCCATATCTTGCTAAGAATTTTTGCATCAGTGTTCATTAGGAAGACTGGCCTGTAGTTTTCTTTCTCCCTTAGGTTCTTCTCTGATGAACACCGGTGAAGACAGTTTTCCAAAGGGTGAGATACGGAGAACACTGCAGATGCCTCACTCCCAGCTAAGCTCAGGTGTGTGGGAGGGGTCAGCTCAGATCAGCAGGCCTGCTTGGTGATCAGAAGCCTCTGCGCAAGTTCAACTGACGACTTTTCGGCCTCTAGAGCTGCTCGTCGGATCTGTGCACTCATGAGAAACAGTCAGTGTTTACCTTACTTTGGAACAGGGTGATTTGTTTCAGTCACAGGTAATGAATACACTGTGCATCCTCACTAAAGCATAAGTTATTACAGCTTCCTGCGAGATATAGCACTCTTGCAGAGTAGCTGACTCATGTATATTTACATTGGTTGTTCTTATCTTTACTTAAATCTCTGCTGTAGAATATTGGAGAGGAAAATTTTTTTAAAAGAAGGCAATTAAAATTCTTGGGCAGGCCAAATAGCTCAGAGGATCAAAGCGCATGCTTACACAGTGGTCTGGGTTCAATCCCCGGTGTGCTGTGTTGGTCCCAGCCCTGGGGCAGGCTGAGACTCCGATTGAGACTGGGCTTGGTGGTGCATGCCTATAATCCCAGCTCTTGGAAGGCTGAATACAGGCCAATCACTACAAGTCTAATCTACGTACTGAGACCGTGTAGACCCTGTACAAAAGTACAAAATAAATAAATTCTTATTCCATTCAGATATCAACAAGTCACTGTTAGACTTATCAAATCAAATAACAGTTTTTAAATCAAGCAAGGGTGTTGAATGGGAGCTTATTTTTACCACACGATTACAGTGCTAGAAATTTTCCTAAAAAGGAAGAACATCCTTCCTAAACACCTCTGTCTCTCCTGCTGCCAGCTGGGCACTGACTTCCACTCTGCACAGGGACTCCCTTTCTGGTGGTACAAGCTGTCCACTGCGTCAGGCAGGCGGCCCGCGGAGCTTGAGCAGGACCCCTGCTGATGGGCGGCTCAGTCCTCCCCCAGCTGTCCCACCCACGGCTGTGTTCTAAAATTACAGGACAGCTTCTAACTTTGTGCCTGGCCCAGGGCATCAGGACCGGGGCACATGATTTGTAATTTATGAGGACACCCACCAGGCTGTCACTTGGAAGGCAGGTGTGGAGAATGGCAAGCTGCTCTAGGAGAGAAAAGGACTCTGATCTCACCCCTGAGCAATGGTGGCCAACTCAGGCATGGGTGGAAAGCATTGACATGGCGAGCTTTAAAAATAAAGTGGCGATGGCTTGTCCCACCGAAGCACTCTGCCTCCGCAGCTGAGGACTGTGGACTCCAGGACTCCAGGAACCCATGCAAGGGGAGGCTCGGGGCTTATTCTGAAGATGCTCAGGTGCTTTGGAACTGTACCTTGCAATAAAATGTACAATTTCAGCGGTCATGTGTGTAAAAAGGAGAAATTAAAATGAAAACCAAATAATTCCACAGGTTGCATAGACCATAATCTCCTGATCTCCCTAGAGGAAATTATACAAGATGGAAACCAGAAAAGCACAGCTTCAGTTAAGCAAGTGCCTCACCCAGCTAATATTTCTAACTGGAGTCAGCCGAGTCAGTGTGTCAGCTGCCTCATGTCTCGACTTGGGGCCCATGGCGCAGCTCAACAGAGATCATGCTTTGCCTTTCAAGGCCCTGGATTCAATTCTCAGGGCCCAAAAAGTCCTGCAAATGTGTCTCCTCATAACTTATCCTGCATGCCAATCTCTGATAATATTTCACAAACTAATAAAGGAAAATCCTGTCTTAAGTCACTTTAAGTGGCATGAAAGTCTGTGAGTAAGAGGCAGCAGGACCTCAAAGGGACATTCTCTGCTCTGGGTTGCAGGAAGAGGTTGGAGTAGCCGGCAGCCTCATGTGGGAGTCCTCAGGGGGTTAGGACATTGCTCTCTGACATAAGCTGTCTGTCCCAAGCCCAGCGTTGCAGCCAGGTGTCTGCGTTACAGTGCAAGTTCAGCAGACTCCACACCACAGGTGGGCACTCAGGAACGGAGGTTTAAGTCTCAGGTGCTGACTGACTGCTGTGGAGTTCTTGCACTGGCAAGATGACAGGGCTGTCTTCTTCTCCTCAGTCAGAACAGAGAGGTTGGCAGATATGTCCCACTGCCACATTTCTGATATCTTCATTCTTTGTCACGACATGCTGGCATTGACTGCTCATGTTCTTCTAAAAGGTTGCTATTTGTGCCAGGTATTGGTAAGTGGCAGGTAAACCCTAGGACATAAGCCATCGTGTCCTGCACCTTCCTGCCCATGTTCAGAGCTGAAAAGAACAGTTAAGGAGCTTCTGGACAGCCCCGAGCCACTTCTCTGGCTCTCAGCCTGGAAAATCTCCTGACAGAGAGGCTGTCTGTAGCCCTGGCAGAGCCCCACAAGATCGAGTAAAATGCCAAAGAGGAGACTGCAGGACATGAAGAGGGAGGCTCGCTGTGGGCAGAAGGGCCGCTTGGCAAGGACAGCTCTGGGAAATGAGTGATCACGGGGCAGATATGAAGACACTGAGGAGCTGAAGAGGAGCTTCGCAGCAAGTTCAAAGCCAGTCTGGGCTACACAGTGAGTTCAAGCCCAGCCAGATAGGGAGACCTTGCCTCAAACCAAACAGAAAAGACACCGTATTCTCAGGTTAATTCTGTTTAGTGCTTTGGACCAGATGTTTCTATTTACTTAGCTTTGTCTAACAGAACATAGAATCTCAGTGGTGATCAAGGATCATATCTGGGCTTGTCTTCCCTCTTCTCAAGAATCCAAACGATCATGAATCGTGTGTTAGTTCAGACTGCCCCTCGCTGAGGTCCCAGTCCACTTGCTCGTTGACCCTTCATGACATCACAGGTGACATCTTTGGTGGAAAGACAAAGGGATGGGGAACTCAAGGAAAAGGGCACTAAATTAACTGAGGGCCCTCCTATCGCAGCCAGTAACTGTGTGCCAATTGGACCTGGGAGTAAAATCATCTGGTGTTAGTCTTCCAGCCCTGCTCCTTGCTCTTCCCCACCCACAACGTCCATACACAGGCTCAGCCTGGATGTACGAGGAGCTCGAGGTCAGAGTTCCTCCATGACATTCAACTGCTGGGAAACCTCTGAAGATACACCCGTGAGCAAGTATTTTAGACAAGTCTGACTCCCACCAGAGTGCATATCTTTGAATAAATAGCAGTAAATTTAAGCTCTGGGGCTTGAAGAATAGGAGATGAGGGGACAGTCTAAAGGCAGTGGCCCATCTGCAAGGTTGCTGTCAGACTCAGTGATAGAATACATTACAGAGCGAGGCACAGTTCATTGTGTGCCCCTCCCTTGTACAGAGATGACAGGAAGGTAGTTCTGATGTCCTTATTTGCTGAGCTGGAGAAGCGAGACACAGACCTCAGGTGTCAGGTCTTATAAATCTGGGCATGAATCCAGCCTTGGCCACTTAGCAGCTATGTGAACTCGAGCAAATTATTTAATCTATCTAAGCCTCACATTCCTCATCTTAAGTAGCAAAAAGCTTCTTGATGAGTGATATTGTTATAAGGGTAAGTCAAGGTGGTATGTAGGCACCTAGCACAATAGCAGTCTATTTTTATCAATGGGTTTACTGGCTGCTAGCAGCAAATTGCTGCTTGGCATGGGTAGCTAGGCTTATTTATTTATTTATTTATTTATTTGCTTATTTATTTATTTCTTTATCTAGGACAGGGTCTACAGAGTCTCACTATGTAGATCGGACTCATAGTGATCCTCCTATTTTCAGGCTCCCAAGCACTGGGATTACAGGCGCACACTGCCACACCCAGTCTCAATTGCTGTCTCAGTGCCCCAGGGGTGGCGCAGGCAGGGCAGGCCAGAGATGGAATCCCAGCCCCTGTACTCTGCTTGAGTAGGCACTTTAGTCCGCTGAGCTATTAGGCTGGCCCTGGTAGGCTCATTTAACAAACATTTAGTTCCTATTTTAGGAGGAAAGGAAGGAAGAGATGGAAAGTGGGGGAGGGAAGAAAGAAAGCAGGAAACAGAAAACAAATGAATCCTTTTTATGCCTGGCTCTATCCATAACACTTGGCGAACACAAGAGTGGGGATCAAATGGGTAGCTAAGACACATCCATAAAACACACTGAAAAAGGCAGCGAGGGACTGCAGCGTTTCCTCAGGATGTAGGAGCTGAAGCACTCTAAATACACAACAACTCTTAGGTTTTTCAGGACAACACATCCTAAGGGTTTTCTAAAAGTTCTAACCATTTCTAGTGTGCAATATCAGGGCTTAGGAATTCTCTTCTGCGGGAGAACGATGGTACTTCACTGTGAACCTTTGAATCAGACGAAGAACTGCCCCAGCTCTGCCCCAGGCCTGATTCTTAAGCTAGAAAGGGCAGCATTGATGTGCTCATCACTGACTGGAGTGAGAGACAGCAGAGGCTGGGTCCACACTGTTCCGCTTCTCTTAGCCTTAGATGATCGACGTTTCCTAAAATGTCAGGAATAAGAATGTGAGGGCACGCTGCCAATTACGATTTATTACATTAGCCCATTTTGAAAATTATCCACAATTAGGAGGAAAAAAGCTTACACATACTCAAGGATTTACTTTACATAAGAAAATTTTACCACAATCCCAAAAAAGCTCACTTGAATGTCACAGATACAGTTATATGTTTTATTTTATTTAAGCAAAATGTCCTTAATCATAATAATTTTATGAAGTTCTAATCTAGAAGTTTGCAATCATTGGGTTGAATAAATGAGCAACCATTTAAATATATATTGCAACATGATACAATTTTTAAAATGTTTGACTTTATCCCCTACAGTAGATCTTGCTCTAAAAGCTAACTTAGCTACTTTGCAGGAAGTCTGGGAATTTCCCACAATCATTCCTATAGCATTTAACTCACCATTCATGAAGCATTTATTCTGTATGTACTTCAATGATATTTTCAATCTAATCTTAACTTTAGTCATCCTTGTATGTTTAAATGTGGTCTCTAACTATTTTCATTTTCTTCCATTTTTAAAATCCATTTCTATTATTCCTGAAGTATCTCTTACGCAAAAATTTGTGACATGTTGCTTTTAGTTCCCCATGCAGTCCAGTTTTGGGGTTGTTTGTTTGTTTGAGACAAGGTCTGCCTATGTCAAGGCAGCACCTTAAAACTGCTATATAGCTCAGGTTGGCCTCAAACTCATCATAGCAATCCTCTTGCCTCAGCTTCCCAAGCACTGCAATCACAAGTGTGCACCACAGCACCCAGCAAGTTTTATTTTCTTTTGTTATCTTCTGGAAACCTTTTGGGATTCAGTTAATCTATTAGCTCTAGCTGTATAGCAAACTGCCTGAGAATCCCATGACTCACAGCACAGCCTACTCATGACCACACGTAATGCACCATGGTTGACCAGGGACTGGCGGATCCAGGCGTGGTGAAGCCCACTGATCTGGGCATGGCTTGTGCATGCATCTGAGGACAGAACAGAGCTCTGGGTTGAGCTGAACTGGCTGGTACATCATGGCAATGGCAGCCCTAGGCCATGTGCTCACTCCAGAATCAGTGATAACAGAATCAGTGGTGCTGTAGGTGCTGAGAGGCCCCAGGTGAACAGAACACGCGAGGCCCGCTGAGCCACAGACATGGCACCCTCTCCTCTCCCTGCAGCCTCTCTCAACTCCCACAGGCCACGTGCAAAGCTGAGCTGCAC
This sequence comes from Capromys pilorides, assembly GCA_004027915.1. Taxonomy (NCBI): domain Eukaryota; kingdom Metazoa; phylum Chordata; class Mammalia; order Rodentia; family Capromyidae; genus Capromys; species Capromys pilorides. Next base: position 1,772 of record PVKN010042725.1, on the reverse strand, counting down.
TGCAGAGAGAAGTGTTTCTCCCACAGCTGGAGAGCAGTGACAGTCATGTGGCCGAGCATGAGCACCAGGAGGGATGCAAACTGGGATCAGTAATCACAGAGCATGGAAGAGTCTTACAGATGTCAAAAGGGCAGCTGTAAACTGTCCATGACATCAAAATCACTACTCTTTTTCCCACTGGCCATTCTGCAACACAAGTGAGAAAAGGAAGAACAGCTAGGCGCTGTCTGCAGGATCACTTGGTCAGAGCAGCGCGCTCAGGGTAACAGGCTGCTGTGGCATCCTGAAGGTAGGGAGAAACTTGATTTGTAAGGTGGAGCACTGAGTGTGCCTTGCTTTCAGTGATTGGACTCTAGACAACGTTTGAAAGGCGGTGTCCCTGGAGGGCAAGCCCATTAGCTGCACAGTTAGGACAGTCTCGGACAGCTCTAGGTCTAAGTGAGCCAAATATCAAAGGTGGCATTTAGGTGATCTTACTGGCACTCCATGACTCTGCTATCAATACAGAGGTTTCCTTTGGGTCCTCAGTGACACCTCTGTAATTTCTGTCCTCAGTGTGGGTATACCCTAAACAAATGTGGGTTCCTCTAACATTGAAACAATGGTTCCACCATGAACATGGGGCTTAGAGGAATTAAGCAATAAGCATTCTAGGTACTGCGGGAAATTGTGAAAGTAAAATTTTTAAAATATTCATTAAGTTAATTTTCTTAATAAGATTTACAGCAAAAGAGAAAGCAATGAAAAGGGTATAAAATACATCAGACATACAATGACAATTTACCATAGACTGTCATCTTCACCAAAGAGGGATTAAAACCTCAAGACAGTCTCCTCAGATGCAAGGCACGGCACGGGTATCAGCCTCCACAGGGTAGCTAATGGCGACACTGCTCTTGGAGCCATGTGAAGCATCTGACCAAGTCTGCCAAAGCTGGTGATCTTTGGTAGAGGCAGTCGTCACTCAAAGGGCAAGATGACTCCTCACCCATCACCTAAAATAAACCCTGGCTTCTGCCTGGAGCCTTTCAGACCTATTCATCATTTCCTGCTGGTACTCCCCTCGAGCAGAGGTTCTCAAGGTCCCTAAGGTGGATCGTCACCACTGCCAATGAGCTTCTATCTTCATAGTTGAAGTGATTTATTCAATTTCCTTACAACCAAAGCATCAGGTGCCCGACCGCATTTAGCATCGGCAAGCACACTGTAATCACCAGTCTGTGCTTGGGGAAGGACTACAATCTTAACTCTTTTCTTAGTACATGTTTGGAATCCATACTGATCACGCTCCTCTTGGGAAGCATGTGTACCCAGCAGCACATTGTAGTCACGCTTTCACGCTTTGTCCCCTTCCCTTCTCTCCCTTTTGCAAAAGATCTATCTTCTTATTTTTTATTATCCATCTTTTGCTTTGCTCTTTATTTACATTTTGGATTTCTCACATAAGAAAAACTATGTAATATTTCAGCTTGTACATCTGAGCTATTTCACTTGACCACATGCAGTCTCAAGAGGCCCCAGCTGTTCTCACACAGTAGCTCATTCATCTTTCTTTGGCAGAGTAGTTTGCCCTTGTGACTGAACAGCACACCTCTGTCACCCACTCCTGTGCAGATCAGCATCAGTAACTTTGAGGCCAGTGTTTGCTCCAGTTGAGTCAACAGCCCCCACCCCAACATGTATGTGCACACGTGTGTACATACACACACACACATGTACCTGCAGTGAGGCAGCCAAGCTTTCCTAGCTGGGCCTGTGGGGAATATTGAAGG
>PVKN010042724.1:0-10320 GCA_004027915.1 Capromys pilorides | reverse complement strand
CCCTGCAGAATGGAGCAGCCCCTCTGGTGACAGTGGAGTCCCGCCTGGCTCTCACCCCACGCGCACGGGCTACGGACACTTCCTCACCACCACCAACCCATCTGTTGGATCAGCCCCTCCTCCCATCCCTCGGCAGCATCGGCGGCCTAAATTCACTGTGCTGAAAAGCAGCCACTTGCCTTTAACCAAAGCCTCGCAGATGGTGGATGGAAAGGAGAGAAAAAACGCGCTAAGAGGGAAGGGACAGCTTGGCGCTTCCTCCCCACTGGGGCTTATTCCATCTCTGCTGGAAGGACACACTTGTTCTGCGACCAAACCTGACTTAGGGGCACCACTGGAAGTCCTCAAACTCATCAGAGCCTCTGGATTACAAACGGGTGAGGTGGGTCTCAGCTGTGTGACGCGACACCTCTCCCACCGCCAGTGTTCCCGAAAGTCACATCTTCCCTTCCCCAACTCCTTCTGATGGAATGGAGTTTGAACAAGATACCGATGCATCACGAGGTGTTTCTGCCACCACCCTAGCACTGGAGAGTGAGCCCCCTGGAAAGCCGCCCGTACTGTTCCTTCTGGCCTGCAGGTGCACGCGGCTAAGGAGCGGGGAGGGGCCGAGGGGCCGCGTCCTAGGTAGAGAGTGGCTTCCTCACGGGAGCAGTGGTGTCTTCCCCAGCGCCACCCCAGAGGCACCTTCTTCCAAAGCCCGATGGAAAACCCCTCTTAGTACCACTCATGCCTACCCCAGGTGGGGGCAGCCCAGGATGCGTGACAGGGCGGCTGAGACTGGGTGTGGTGGCATGCACCTGTGATCCCAGCGCTTGGGAGGCTGAAAACAGGAGAATCTCTATGAGTCGGATCTGTGTATAAACATGAAAAGGAGCTACCGTGCAGCCAGCAATCCATCTGTGACCATGTGCTGGAAGAGGTTCCGTCAGGATCTCAGAGAGAATGCCTGTGTGCCTGTTTAGCGTAGTACTTGACATATGAGAAGTGACTAAGCTGAAGACCAACTGAGGGGTAAATGGGTGAAGAACCTGGAATACATGCCACAGCGGAACACCATTCAGCCCCAAGAAGAAACCCTGCCACGTGTGGCAGCACCAATGAAGCCTGCGGGCGTTCACAGTATGACCTCATACATACAAACGTGGAATCCACGTTAAGTCTAATTCACAGAAGTGAGAGGAGCGTGGCGGGAAGTGATCAGCCCCCCCTATTTGGTGTAGGGATCTGCCGGTCTTACCGTGAACAGCTCTACCCCAGGAACACGGCGGCAGGAATGAGAAACACAGAGGAGAAGACGAAAGCTGGGCTAGGCGGTCACTGGTCGCCTGAGGGGCAAGACTAACCCAAGGCACACAAAAATCGATCCTTGTACTTTTGCAAAGTTTGCATCACATGACACAAGGTTGCCTAGTGACTAATAGCTGGTCTGACCGGACAGGATGTTCTTTTCAGCACTGGGGCAGCTTGTTTGCTTTAGGCACTGAGGCCCAGTCCCACCTACACACACTTGATCCGTTTCCTGGCTTCCTGCCCTCCCTATGATTTGGGTCCAGAAACTGGTTGGCCCCTAGGTCTGCAGGAGGGACTGGTGGCCTCTCCACGGGGCGCATCAGGACTGAGAGCCAAGCGTGTGTGATGCAGTGGCAGGGCTCTGATCCAGAAGCAGCCCTCCTGGAGGGAAGGTGCACCAGGCCACACCTCTGCAGTGTGGACAGTGGATGGCCAGGCCTTCCTCCCTAGGCATAGCCTGAGGGACGCTTATTCCAGCCACAAGTCTCCTGGAGGCCCACATCAGTTTTCATTTTCTCCCCCATAATGCTCTGAGTCCAGCTCCTCAAAGCCTGCGCTTAGAGGGGAAGCAGTGGACAGATGGCCTAGCGGGGCTCTAGCAAGCAAGATCCCGGGTCACCGACGCTGTGCGGAGTGCATCACTCTGAGCACCGGTGTGTGTCTGGCACTCACAGCACACACTCACATCTCCTGGGTCACGACTATGCAGGGTAGCTTCTCTCAACTCTGGGCTCTGGGAGGCCAAGAGGCCTATCTCAGCGTGCGTGTGTGTGTGTGTGCGCACACACACACATGTGCATTACATGTGCTATGCCGCGTGCTCTGTGTGTGTCTCCCAGCATCACCTCATATGGACCTGACAATCTGGGAGCATGGATTTTGCAGACCCACAAACTGGTCCCTCATCATGTGGTTTCTGTGCAACTCGGTCCCTCCCTCCACTGTGCTGTGAGTTGCAGGGCAGAGTGGACCTGCCGTGCCTCAGGCCACAGGCTTGGTGTGACTTCTCAGATTGTGCACCGAGGCCCATGGGAAGGCTGCAAATGCTGACCTGGAGTACCAGGGCCAGGCTGGGCCTGAGAGTGGGCTTTTCTGCAAGATCCCAGTGGTGCTACCGGACTGAAGATGTCATCTTACGGAGTGAGGGCTCAGACGCAGAGGTCTTGATGGGGATCCCGGGTCTTGTGCCCTTCTGGAGAAATTACATAAACAAAGAGCCCGAGCCCAACTTTCCAGCCCACTGTTCTCCCTCCCCGTCCCTGGTCCATGCTGCCCAGCATGTCCACGTATGCACCTCTGCCTGTGCTGGGATCGGCATCTCTGCCCCCGAGGGGTCGGGTCAGCCTCCAGACCGTGGCAGCCACCACAACAGGGAGCTTGGCATCTTCACTTGAAAGGCAGAAGGCGAGTGGGGCATGCTGCCACGTCACGCACGGTTATCGGGGAGCGTCGAAGTACATCGGGGTGCACAGCCTCTGGAGCCGATGCTAACTGAAGACTCAACCTGAATCTGTGCACTTGGCCTCTGGGGAGAGACCCAGGCCACAGATTGGTCCCACGTGGGCCACGCATGTACACGGCCCACAGTCGATCACTGGTGGGCCTTTTGTTTTATCTGCTGATTTTAGGAGTCTTCAGAGAACATTGTGAATCCTGCCCTAACAGATTATTTTAGAACTTTACAGGAAGCATTCTAGGTTCCTCATTACTAGTTAATACTACTGCCACTGACATGCTAAGGGCTGTGCACTGATCCACAACCAGACACCAAAGCAGCACACACTGCACTGACCGGGCAGGCGGGGGGCTGTCCTGAACTGCACCCACCTTTGGCATCAACTCCATCCAGATCTAAAGCAGGCACAGCTGGTGGCAGTGAACAGTGCGGAGGTGAGGCCAGGGGCTTGACTTCTGGCACTGAAAGGCCTCGAAACAAGGTAGAGCGGGGGCAGGGAGCCCAGGGGTAGAACACTCGCCTAGCATGCACCAGGCCCAGGTCAGAGCCTCAGCTCGGCCGAGATGAAAAAATAGGGTGGCTATCCTTCCCGGCCCATCCCCACCGCAGGTTAGTTCAGTCCATTTTCAAATTGTGTGCGCGCGGCGAAACCTGCCTAGGATGGCCGTGGCGGTTGGTGGCTGTGGCACTGCCGTGGCGGTTGGTGGCTGTGGCACTGTCTTCCCGCTACTGTGGAGCCTTCCTCACTGGGAATGCCCTGTGCTTGGTTAATGCACTCTGCCTGTCATCAACACTCGGGTGTTCCTTGAGACACTGTTCTGGCTGCCACTATGGTGGCCCCCCACACCGTGGCCACCTGCCCAGCATCAGCAGTGACCTTGGGAGGCACAGCTCTTCATGTGTCCTGCGCTGAGCAGGATTCTAGGAGCATGAGGAATGCCAGGAGCCACGCGTGTGGCGACTGAGCTCTGCTGCAGGGGAGACGCCAACAGCCGCGCCTCCCACAGGGCTGCGGGGCCACACCTAGGGCCAACCCTGCCCAAAGTCAGCTGGTGCCCAGAAGACCCTCTCAGAGCTCTTTGGAGCTGTGTCCTGGTGTTTCCGGGCTGAGCCCCTGGGCTTCAGACGGGGCGGCCTGTGTGAGGCAGCTGAGCTCAGCAGCCAAGCTGCACACCCTGGGCCTTGCGCTGTAGTGAGAGTGATCTGCAAGCAAAGTAAGAGGAGGGAGGAGAAGCTGCTGAGCAGACAGGAGGAGAGGGGGCTCATGGGCGTGGAATGCCGGGACCCTTCCCAAGGTGCTCGGCTCCCTTGGTGCTGCTGACTGAAGGAAGACGGTGAGCCAGTCACGGAGCCTGTGGTGGTGCAGCACAGGGCGGGAGGCACGGGGGCTCACCGTTGCCAAGTTCCCAAGCACATGCATCCTAGGTGCCAGGCCCTGCCCGAGCAGCCCCCAAGGGTGAGTCCAGGACCACTGGAGAAACTGCAGCATGCTGGGTCATGCTTGGAGACCAATGGGTTGAGACTACTGACTCCAAGCCTGCACTTCGAGTCCACAGGAAGGGGGGCAGGAGTGCCACCTGCCCCAAAGCTGAAGGAGGGGCTGGCCAGCTGAGCTCGGGGCAGCTGGGCTCTCTCTGGCCTGCTGGCCCTCAACTGGCTTTGTTGGCTGGGCAGCTGTCCGGGTCCTAGGAATGGGTGACTCCACACAGATTCCAGGGCTTCTGTGTGCTGTGGGAGTCAGGCCAGCCGCCTGTAGGACAAGCAGGTCTGGAATTTGGGGAGCCTGGGCAGCTCACTGAAGGACAAGGGCAGAGAAGGGACGGAAAGGCTGCACCATGCGGCTCAGGCTTCCTGACCAAAGAGCCAGAGGCAGGGAGGGTTAAATCACGCCTTCCTTACAGTTCTGGAGGCGAAGCTGCGATGTAGCTGGGCTGGACTCTCCCAGGCATCTCTCCTTGGCACGCTGAGGAAGCCTCCCAAAGCCACACGCAGGCCGAGAGGCAGGCTCTATCAAAGGTGGCTCAATCTGGAGTTTGTGGCTGATTCATAGGGCAATGCTGGGATTAGGACTGCAGGGACGGGGCTGCGTGACTGCAGGGACCAGGCTGGGTGGCTGCTGGCTCCGTCCACCGACTGGATGGGCACCGCCCTGATGCCAACAGTCTGGATAAGATAGGAGGGGGCCGAAAGGGGCTTGCTTTTCTCTCCTGGCTCTTCCCCTTCTGCTGTCTTTCGCTGCCCGGTGTCACCCTGCCTCAGAGCCAGCTGATTATGGACTGCAATCTCCACATACCGTGAGCTCAGTAAAACTCTTCTCCTTTGACTTTGGGTGTTGGGTATTTTGTCCCAGCATGGACGGAAAAGTAGCCTAGGCAGCTGTGTCACCCTGAGTCCCCACTGCTTATCTTCCCATACTCTGCATACGGACTTCGTACGCAGGGGCAGCCACGGTACACGAGGGTACCCTGTGAGGCGTCTCAGGTTATCTGCCTCCTCCCGTGCCCTCCCTCCCTGCACCACCAGCTCTGTGGACCACGGCTTATGAGGCCACGCAGGCCAGCCACACTACCTCACAGGGAGTCCTCACCGAGTATGCGACTCCCTGATTCTTAGCTGGGAGGGGGTCCTGGTTCATCTTCTCACACACAGCTAAGTGACCCACAGGGTTGCATGCTCAGGGGAAGTGACTGACTGATGGGACTCTAAGTGGGCCAATCACACAAGGTCACCCACTGAGCACACCTGTGGGCCAGCAGCAGCAGCTTCCCTGCCCTGGGCTGAGGGTCTGCACCCTGGCAGGGACGGGCGGGGTAGCCCTGCTGGACAGAAGGACAGAAGGGGGCGCAGGCAAGGAGAGAGGGCTGGACCTCACTAAGGAGTCTTCCTTTAAGCATTTTATAAAAGGCAGAAGATTTTCATGTCAAAAGGTAAATGATTTGAGAAAAATTAACACTGTGAAGGAGGAATACTGTCGCCATGAAACGGAAAGAAGAAGCCAGGGTGGACGAGAATGGTGTACAGGAGCCCAAGGGCTCGAGCTTACAGGCAAGCTATGGGGCGGCAAGCGGGGACACGTACTGGGCCCAGAAAGCGCCTGCAGCCTCGCAAGCAGCTGAGGAAGCCAGGGAAACCATGCTCATCTCATGGCCTTCCAAGCAGGGCTGTGCGTGTACACGTGTGTGCATGCATGTATGCTGTGTGCGTGTGCCTGTGTGTGTGTATGCCTTTCAGAAGCTGCATTTAGAGCTGGCCTAGACCTGTGGGGCTGGCACTGATGCATGGCACCATCGAGCGTTAAGTGAAAACACAACAGAACTGGCAAAAGCACGCCGGGCGCCAGAGAGAGACGGTGATGCGCTTCAACTCTGTGATCCTAGTTCTAGTCAGGCCTACAAATGGGCGTGCAGGATGAGCTCTGGGGGTGTGGGGGGCAACACGGGTCTCCCCTGTGCCCAGGCCAGGGGTCAGATGGGTCTCTGCTCTGCAGCGACCTGGCCCAGCCAGTCTCCCTCAGGCCTAGAGCCCCGCTGGACACACAGCCTAGACTGACAGCTGTTTGTGTCCCGGAGCCTCAGCTTTCTGCCCTGACCCAGGCCTCTTGCTGGCCCACTTCAGAGTCAGGACATTGTGACCAGAGAGAAGCGTGTCCATGCAGAGGAGACACACATGTGTAGGCGCGCATCTGTGTGCAAATGGGACAAGGATGGGGCCTCCGTGCAGATGTGTGGTACGGGTGTGTCCGTGTATGGCACCTGCGAGGGTGTGCTGTGCAGTACGTACCCGAGTGTATGCACATCGCGTGGCACGTGTGCAGCCTGCGTGGTTGCCTGTGTGCTGTCCCTGTGGCCCTGCGCATGCCCTGTGTGGCAGCAGTGCTCACGGGACCTCAGCTCAGCCCCTGCTCCCTGCTTCCCTGCAGTAGGTGGGCTGGAGGGGAAGCAGACAGGGGCAAGGGAGGGCTTCCGAGAGCTGGCACCTCCCAGCGCTGGCTCTGCCACCTGTGGCTTCCCATCTCTTCCGGGAAGAAAGGGACGCACCTTGAGTCACGAGGCCTGGCTGGGGCTCCATGGAACTGCTGCCTGCAGCTGCTCTGCAGCTGCCACGGGAACCTGAGGGACGGCTACAGAGGGCACTGGCAGAGGCACGCAGGGCACCGGGACCTCCCAGCTCCTCTTCCCTGGCCCACACGCATTCCTGACCCACCACAGCTGCACCCTGTTCTGCACCAGGCTTGGCCTCACGGGTGTCATCTCCCCGTCCTTGGAGAGGCCCCCGCCCAATGCACACATGACCAGCCTTGCTGCACAGATAAGACAGAGGGTGGGACGGTAGGGTGGCCGGCTCTTGGTCACGGTCACCTCACGTACTCCTGCTCAATTGGGGCAGGAAAAATGGCCCTGAGCTCCGTAGCATAAAACCACACACGCTTCCCGGGGTGCACAGTCCTGGAAGTCAGAGGCAGATGCTCCTCACTGGACAAGGCCAAGGTGGGCAGGGCTGGCCCCGAGGCTGCAGGGCAGAGTCCACGCCTCATCCTCACGTCTCCCCAAAGCCGCTTCCACTGCTGTGTCCTGAATGACGCTCCCACAGCTGCCCCTCCTGCCTGCCTCATAGGAGGGACCTTGGTGACAGCACCACTAGTATCTTGGTGTGCTGAAGTTTACGCATCTGTTAAATCCCTTCTGTGCAGGGTGACACAGTCACAGGTGAGCAGGAGGAGGAGGACACCCTGGGGGTCAGATCCAGACCTCTCCCAGAGGACCAACGAGAGCCCGTGCTTCGAGGACTCTCACGTGGGCCTGAGAGTGGACCCCATGACTCCAGTCTCTGGGTGACCTGAAGGGTTCCTTGGTCCCCACTGACCTCATCCAGAACCTCTGGGGAAGATGGGACAACTCTTCCACTCCCAGGTGAGAAATAAAATGCGAGGCAGTGGACGCTGATGGCCAAGGGAAAGTGCCCGGGAATTATCACTCATGCCGTGGATGCCCACCGAGGGTGCCCACGAGGCTGCCCGTTACTTTGGCTGTTCCAGTTGTAGAAACGTTTGCCTGCCAAGACTCTGCAAAAGGCCACTGTGTCAGGTGAGCTCCGCTTGTCGTTTGGATCTCCCTGAAAAATGCAAATAATCTACTTCTGTCCTTACACGATCCCTTCAGTACGTGTGCTTAGCGGTGTCTGAGTCCACCTGGAGGTGCGTGGGGAGCTCCGGACGCTGAGCTTCCGCGGCGGAGTGCGATGCTCAAGCACACATGTAATTTCCAAGCCCCCGGTTGTTAATGAAATCCCAAACATTCTGATTTTAATTGAACTAGATAAAGATTAAGAAGCTTAGCAGCAGCTGGCATTACGAATTAGTTCTCAGCAGAGTTTTATGTTGTACTCTAAATCATTGGTTTTGTAATCGTACTAAATTGTCCTTTATCTTGCTAATGCAGAGATGAGTCCCAGGGACCACCGGGCTTTGTTTCCCCACTGCTGGAAATATTTTGATGAGGCAAGTCTTAATAGTAATATTAACACTATTATGATCTATACACACGATGCATAATCAATAAATCCTCTCACACTAATTAGAAGAAAAGTCCAGGCCCTTATATGACCTATTTTTAGAGATGAGTTTTATCACCAGAGAATCAAACTAAAAAGCAGCAAAGTCGCTGGAGGTTCTGGGCCCAGGACCAGGGCCAGGGTGACCGCGCCTGATGTCAGCAGAGAGGGTTTGCCCAAGATGCGCCCAGCTCAGAATGTGGGTGCCAGCAGGCAGCCTTGCCGGAACTGAAGGGATAGTCCTCCCCAAGATGTCCTCCCAAGTGGCCCATCGGTGTGTCGATAGCGGAACCCACGAGCATGTGTGAAGGCCAGGTGGCCGCGGCCCTGGCCTCCTGCATGACAGGGACCCTAAGGAGTGTTCAGAGTCCACTGGGTGTAACTCTGTTCCTCTAGTCAGATAGCAATGTGGATCTGCGTGGCAGCCTCGCCTCACGGGCAAGGGATGAGGAGAGCCGTGGCTCCTGAGTCAGGGTGCCGAGGCACAGGGTGGGGCTGGGCCTCCCGCAGGGCACAATGGGGAAAGGGGACGTGACCTGAGAGACAGACCAGAGGGACGGGACAGCCAGGATGGAGTGGGAAGACCACAGGAAAGGAGGGCGAAGCCGGAGTAGGGAAGGTAGGTGACTTGGGTGGCTGTGGCTGGCACCTCTGCCAACCCACTGCCAGTGAGCCTGTCCATGCCCAGCCCCATCTCTGCACTCTGCCCCTCTGCTCCCTACCCTCAGGGGCACCCGGTTCTCTCCCTCACTGCACATTCCCTTTCCGCTCCGGCCTCTGACCCATGTGCCCAGCTCACGCCCCCCAGCTCTGAATCCACCCGCCCTCACTTCTGACTCTGGGCTCCGCGCAGGCTGGGCTGCCAACTTCTCTACGCAGCCATCCATCTCCAGTCCCCAGAACAGCCTAATGCTCAAATACGCCCATGTTCCCCTGCCTCTCGGAAGAACATTTCACATAGCATCTGGTCGAGTGAAACTACTCCAGGCCCGGTAAGTCCTTTAAACCTCCAAGTCAAATGGTTACCCTGGATACAGTGCCAGGCATGGAGGCCTCCTGCCGCAGGCTCTTGCCCCATGGCACCGTGCCACCAACTTTGTGTCATTGTCATCTGCACATGAACTGGTTTTCTGGACCTCTGGCAAGACAGAGGCAGGTGTAAGTGCGCAGAGTGGCCCTTAGGATCAGCACGTTCTGCCAAGGCCCAGCAGGCCCAAGGCGGAGCCCGAGTTCCAGCTAGGCAGTGGACCACGGGGCATGTGGCCACCAAGGGAAGGAACTCCTGGAAGTGCCGGCACTGGGGCCTTGGGGAGCTGCTGAGGAGCATCTAGCACAGGTCCTTCAGGTCCTTCCCGACTCATCAAGCCGCCCTCCTCTCTCAGTGAGCAGCTCCCAGGGCCTCGACAGCTTCAAACCCAGAAAATAACTGTCCCATAGCACTAGAGGCCAGAAGCCAAACCCAGGCATCGCAGATGCTCTGGGAGGGTCCCTCCTGCCACTCCGGAAGCCACGTGCGTTGCTCTTCCCACCCCTGCCTGCAGCACGCTGCCACGCCTGCCCTGGGCACTCAGGCTGCCCCACAGGGTCTTCCCTTGCTTTCTTACAAGGACCCCAGCACTGGCTGCAGGGCCTGCCTGGCCCAGGAAGCCTCGTCCACTGTGATGCCCCCAAACACACTGCAGGTCGCACTCGCAGGCCCTGAGGCAGCACTTTGACCAGGCGCTGGGGGAGCGGCGGCTCAAGCTGCGATGCTCCGTGACGTGACAGAAGCACCGCTGCTGCCAGGCCTCCAGCTTGCTGCGTCTGTAAGCCGACCCCGTCTTCCTGGGGCATTCCAGTTCCCAGGTCTCAGCAACCACCCCACTTCTCAAGCACAGACACAGTGCGCCTGCGCCTCACCGTGAGGGCCGGGGATTCTCCCCAGCCAGTAGGCTCAGATCCCCCTGCAGCCTGACTTGGAAAGGGTTTTCCTCCACTTGTGTTGATCCTAACTTTTTTTTTTAAAAGAGGGTGATGATTAC
>PVKN010042723.1:0-10358 GCA_004027915.1 Capromys pilorides | reverse complement strand
TTTCTTTTTTTTTTTTTTAAATTTTTATTTATTTATTTATTTGTTTGCTTGTTGTGTTTGTTTGTTTCTTTATTTATTCATTTTGTGGCTGGCTCAGCTTGCCCTGGTGGTGGTGCTGGCGCAGCATGTGGTGCCGGGGATCGAACCGCAGTCCCCGCAGTTGCCTGAGCCCTCCTAAGCAGGCGCTTTAGACCACTGAACCATCTCGCCGGCCCCCAGACATCTAATTCTTGATCTGTATATGATGGGTTTTTTCACTCAAAATTTTTTAGGATTGTATTGTTGTTGTATCCTGGTGTTGTAAATATTTGTCTGCCTTGGAGTAGTACTTGGCACAAAAGTACTTTAAAATATTGATTGTTTTCTTTGAAGACTAGAACATGCTCTTACTTCTTTCTTTGAGGAATTGTTGTTGGCTAATCATTGGATATCTTGGCTTGGTTGTTTAGTTTTCTTTACCTCTTGGTATAAGATAATTTTGAGAAGAATGCAATTTGTGAATCTGCTGAAGATTATCCTGAGAATTTGTCATTACTTTTCTGCTCCCCATTAATTTAAACTTCAATGTTATTGTTCCTTACATTTCTTATACATACCAATGGTTCTTCCTGGGTAGGATTATCATCCAAACCAGGGATTTTTTTTTTTTAATTTTTTTTTGTATTTTTAGGGAAGGGTCTACAGGGTGTTCAGGGTCTCACTACTAGATCAGACTTGTAGTGATTCACCTGTTTACAGCCTCCCGTGAACTGGGATTACAGGCGCATGCCACTATGCCCAGTCTCAATTGCTGTCTCAGCACACCCTGGGGGGTGAGGCTGGCACAGCAGGCCCAGGGATCTATAACCCCTGACCCCTGTGCCTGCTTGCAGGTGCTTTAATCCACTGAGCTATTTGGCCAGCCCTAAGCCAGGGATATTTTGAGTGGAAGTAGGTGATATGAATAAGTAAGTCAGAAAACATAGTAAACTAGATCTGGCTCAGGGAACCTGGGACAGCTCATCATTTTAATTAGGAGTATTTAAAACATTATGTGAATAATAAAGACAAGTTAAAACTGAAAAGAACATCATAGAAGCCAATGGGTCAATTGAATAGAAATTTTTTTTTAAATCCCCCAGCATGACATAAAAAGAAAAAAATCTTTTTGGATTTTCTGAGTCACTGCATAAATGAGCCCTTACAAGACCTGCATTAGTCCCTTGATAATATACTCATGGCTTTCAAACCATTCTATTTTTAAGGAAAATAATATGCAATATGTATTATAAAATATAACATAATTAATATATTGTCAGATGTTGTATAATTTATATTGTAGTAGAAAATGCCCCACCCACCCACCAGTATGCTTCAGTTTCTTAGTTGCCCAGGTTCCTGTTCCAGTTCTGGTAGCTTCTGTCTCTTAGAAACAGATGGTTGGGGCTTCTCCTGTGGCTGCTCACCATTGGAAGCGCCTCATAGAGTAACCTGTAGATAAGGCACTACAAGATAGCAAAAACTATGAAAGACCTGATAATTTTTCTTTTAATTTTAGATAATTGCACATCCTAGAGGTCTGTACTATGAATAATTAGTTGCCATTGTCCATATTTCAAGTGGAGATAGAAGAACCGTGGCAAGGCAGATGGGATGGCTGGATTAAGCTTCAGTTCTTTTAAAAAGGGCTACCCTGAAGACAGCCTCATTAAAGTGAGCTTAATGAGTATTAAATCCCATGAAATTTTATTTAAATAAAAAATTCACTTAAAAAAATAGCTGGTAGCCGGCATAGTGGCACATGCCTATAATCTCAGCACTTGAGAGGCTGAGGCAGGAGGATCAGTGCAAGTTTGAGACCAGCCTGGGCTATAAAAATGAGCTCAAGGCCAGCCTGAACTTCATAGCGATACCCTGTCTCAAAAAAGACACACACAAAAAATTAAAATACCTGGTCACTGTGATGCATAGCTGGTTACTATGATGCACAGCTGGTTACTATGATGCACATTGCATAAACCAACCCCCAAATGACAAGCCATTCTGCCTCTGTACTTCCTGCTTGCTTATCTGATGTAGGCCCTAGACCACCCGAAATCAGGGCCTGATATTTTAAAAATGATCCCGATCAGTGCCTATTGACATAAATACATCTGCTCCCAAATTCTGAGTGTCATCTCAGTGTTTCTGCTTGCTATTGTAACATAATAATATGTGTGTGTGTGTGTATATATATATATATATATATATACTATATATATATATATAATGTGTGTGTGTGTGTGTGTATATATATATATATATATATATATATATATATATATAATGTATATATAACAAGATAAGCCCTCATGCCAGCCAGATAGTTCAGCAGATTAAAGTGCCTGCTTAGGCAGATGCAGGGACCAGGGTTCAATCCTCTGTGTGCTGTGCCGGCCCCACCCCAGGACTGAGACTGGGCATGGTGACACATGCCTGTAATCCCAGTGCATGAGAGGCTGAAAACAAGAGGATCACTATGAGTCTGATCTACATAGTGAGGCCCTGTAGATCCTGTACTAAATACACTATAAAAAAAGAAAGAAACTTTAAAAAGATAGGCCTTCATGTATCCATACTGAAGCCATCTCAGTCTCCACAAGGAACTGCATTCAGAAAAGTATAGGCAAGCCAGGCGTTGTGGTGCACGCCTGTAATCCCAACACTTGGGAGGCTGAGGCAGGAGGATCGATGTGAGTTCGAGACCAGCCTGGGCTTCAAAAGTGAGCTCAAGACCAGCCTGAGCTGCGTAGCGAGACCCTGTCTCAAAAAAACAAAACAAAAAAAAAGCACAGACATTCCAACAATCAAGAGTAATTAGAGGGGCCAGCAAGATGGTTCAATGGTCTAATACACCTGCTTAGGAAAGCTTAGGCAACTGCAGGGGCCGTGGTTCAATCCCCAGCACCACATGCTGCGCCAGTCCCAGCCCCCAGGACAGGCTGAGCGGACTATAACATTAAAGAGTAATTAGAAATGAATCAAAGAAGAGCTGCAAAGTCCTAAACCAGAACCACTCCACAGCTTCTCCCTCTGGTTTCCCAACTACATTACCCAGAGCAGCACAGAGCCTGCCAACTCCCACTTGGCAACACAGCCCCTGCGGCTCTTGCCTCTCATTTCTCTCTCTCTCTTTTTTGTTTAAATTATGGCCAGCTCTGCCTGCCCTGCGGGTGGGAGTGGTACAGCATGTGGTGCAGGGGATCCAACCACGGTCTGGTCCCTGTGGTTGCCTAAGCTTGCCTAAGCAGGCATTTTACACCTCTGAACCGTCTCGCCAGCCCCTTGTCTCCCATTTCCTTTCTTGCCTTTACTCTTAGCTTAGCTCTTCGTCATGCTGCCTATTTAGCACGTCAGTGATTCCTTGCTTTTCTTCAACACCAACAGCCTTAAACCCATCCGGCAAAAACAGAAGTCTCTCATAGCAGGAGGCAGAGCAGAGAAGAGAACCTAGACAGATAAAGACAAAGGTCTCTGTAGCAGAAGAGGAGACAAACAGGAAGTCAGGGAATAGTCACACATTAATAACATAAAAGTTGGCAAGAGAATAATTTCACTATCAATTTGAAAAGCTGAGATGCTGCTACCACATTAACAAAGTGAGTGTCTGGAAAGATGTTCTAGGCTTCAAAGGTGGGGCGGGGCAACCACACCAGGAGCTGGGTGGGAGGAGAGGAGGTGGCAGTGGGCTTAGGCTGGCACAGTGCACATGCACTGCTTCTCAGGTGTCCTGCCAGGCAGAGGAGACGGAACTTTCAGGGTTTGCTGCATTAGTCTGATGCAGTATAACAAGTTGCCTGTCCCGTCCTAAAATGTCCTGAGCCCGCCCACCCCCACCCCTGTACCAGGGATCAAACTCAGGACCTTGTACTTGCTAGGCAGGTGCTTATGCTGCTGAGCAATCTCCCTGGCCCAACATCCTGAACTTTGTTCTTTGGCAGATACTCCATGTCTTGATATAAATGTGTTCTGTTATTCATCAGAGTGTGGCAGATTCTTAGGAAGAACCATTATCTTTATTTTCTGTCTTCATTAAGACCCAGGCATCATGACATGTGTCCCAGTTTTAAAACCTTGCCATTATAGGGGATTACAGAATATAAAACAAGGCAGCTTGCTAGGCTATTCCTATGGAGGAAACAAGCCACAGTCTCTCCGCTTCTCATGGTTAAATTCTAAGAGCTCTGCAACCCAGCAGGTCTTCATAGATCACTTAGTAGTAAAAACTAACTTGGCCTGAAGTCAACCAGTATGCAAATTTGGTCCTAGGTAAGAAATACAGTTGTAACTGGAATACAGTAGTTGCCTGGCCAGTCATTTCTCAGTCACAGTTCTATGCTGTACATAGAAGAAATATAGATTTTTTTAGGGAATGGCTCTAATAAAATTTGAAAAAAATGTGTAAAAGGAGGCAATTCTCGTAGTCCCAATGAGAGATGTGACGCTGGGTGTGGAAGGGTAAGATGAATTTGGGGGCTACTGAGAAGATGCACCAGGGAACATCAGAGCCAAGTCGCTTTGGCAATTGAAGATGTGTCCTGAATTTGAGTTAGCAGTGTGGCCTTCTGCAAGTGCCAGAAGCCCATTCCCAACCTGCACCAGCCTGTGGCCTTGCACATGAAGTAATCCATAGAAAATCCTCAGCACAATAACATGCTCTCAGTAGGAGGTCAATAAATATTTAGTTGTTACGGGTTTTTGTGATTTTTTGTTTGTTTTGTTGGTATTTTGATATAGGGTCTTACTACGCAACTCATGCTGATCAAACTCACAGTGAGCCTCCAGCTTCAATTTCCTGAGTGCTGGATTACAGGCCATAACAGCTAGCTAAATATTAACTATTATTATTAGTAAGATGCTAAACTTGAACTTTGTCACCCTTGAAGAACTGGTTGTCATTATTAGCTGATATTTGTATCACATATGTAATTGGTACCATTTGATTCTTCCTTCTAAGCTTTAAAAGTTAGTTTCTTTTCTAAATATATTTTTTCTAAATATATTTCCATTGCTATATATTCAAAACATTTTTAAAAGTAGGTAGACTATAATTTATAGACTTTAAACAAATATATCATGCAGTTTAAGATATATAGTAATATTCTTGGTTTAGATTTTCATCAAAGTAGCACACCAAGTTCCACTTAGTGTTATGTAACTGAGTCTTGCAAAGAAATGTAATGAGTTCAAATTCAAACTTGGCATTTTCCTTCTCCTTTCTGACTTTGGTATACAGTTCAGGAAGAATAGAAGACGTCACAGGGAGTGACTGCCGTTAGCATCTTATTCATTGCCAGCTCCATTAAAATCTGTACAAATAAGAGGGCTGGGGAGATAGCTGCATGGCACAAGCGCCTGCCTGGCAAATGCAAGGTCATGAGTTCGAACCCCAGTCCTGCAAAATCAATCAATCAATCAATCAATCAATCAATCAATCTGTACAAATAGGGCCGGCAAGATGGCTCAGCAGTCTAAAAGTGCCTGTTTAAGTGGGCCAGGGAGATAGCTCTGTGGCACAAGTGCCTGCCTGACAAGTGCAAGGTCGTGAGTTTGAACCCTGGTCCTGCAAAAAATAAAAATAAAATAAAAAAAATAAAGTTCCTGCTTAGGCAAGTTTAGGCAACTACAGGGACCTCGGCTCAATCCCCAGCACCACATGCTGTGCCAGCCCCACCCCCAGGGCAGACTGAGCCAGCCATAATACAAATAAATAAATGAGGTTTAAGAAAAATAAAATAAAATTTTTCAAAAAATCTGTACAAATAAGGCACCACATTAGACTTAAAATGTCTGTATAACTCTAGTTTCAATACATGAACCCTAAGGATTGAAAAGCTAGAGGGCCTAAGGGATACAGTTGGACAGAAGGCAAAACTTCTAATTGGCTAGTATAGTAGGTTATCTGAGGCTGACAAATTAATTGAATATTTCAAAATAGGTAGTGAAGAATTTTCAGTTTTCTCAACACAGAGGAATGATAAATGTCCTGCCGTATGAGGTGGATATGCCAGTTACCCTGGTCTGATTACACAGAACATAGATATTGAAATGTCACAGCATGCTCCATAAATACATAAAGTGGCTATGTCACATCTGATAATGTCCAAAATATATAAGGAATTTGACAGTAAGAAGGCAAATAACCAAATATTTAAAATGGGCAAAGGACTGGATTCAACCACAGGACCATGAAAAAAGAAAGAAAAAAAAAGGCGAAAGACTTGAAAGGCATCTCAAAGAAATATAAATTGAGTGCTTGGGGTATGGCTCAGTGGCACAGTGCAAGTTCTTGAGTATGATTCTTTGTGCCAAAAAAAAAAAAAAAGAGAGAAAGAATATACATGGAGAAGTTATTTGAAAAAGCTTGACCCTGTCTCAAAAAAAAAAGAAAAGAAAAAGCTTAACGTCACTAATCATGAGGGAATGCAAATGAAAACCATCGTGAGGTATCACATCTCACTTGTTAGAATGGCTGTTGTGAAAAAGACAAGAGGCTGGGGGCTGGGGAGATAGCTCAGTAGAAGCAGCACTTGTCTGGCAAGTGCAAGGGCCTGAGTTCAATCCCCAGTTCCACAAAAATAAATAAATAAATAGACAAGAGGCTGAATATGCTGGCGCATATCTGTGATATCAACACTCAGAAGGCAGACAGGAAGATCCTCTTGAGTTCCAGCCCAGCCTGGGTTATACAGTGAGTTAAGTTCAATCTGAACCATATAGTGAGATGCCGTCTCAAGAAACTGAAAAAAAAAAAAAAAAAATTCAGCCATTCCACTGCTAGGCATGTATACAACAAAGGAAAGAAAATCAGTATGTCAGAGGCTATCTTTACTTCCATGTACTATCTATAGTAGCCAAAATATAACATGGACCTACATGTCATCAGTGAATATCAAAATGTGATACATGTTTTCTTCTGAATATTATTTTCCTAGGGCCAGCCAAATAGTTCAGAAATTAAAGCACCTGCAAACAGGTGCAGGGGCCAGGGGTTTGATCCTCCGGCCTGCTGTGCTGGCCCCGCTCCCAGGGCATGCTGAGACAGCAACTGAGACTGGGTGTGGTAGCCCAAGCCTGTAATCCTAGCTCTTGGGAGGCTGTAAACAGGCAGATCACTATGAGTCTGATCCAGTAGGGAGACCCTCCCCTAAAAAATAAAGAAAGAAAATGAATATTATTTTCCTTCTGAAATAAAGGAAATCTGTCATTTGTGTCAAGATAGAAGATAATATGTTAAGAAGATAATATGTTAAGTCAGGCACAGAAAAACAAGTATCACATGACCTCAACAGTGTGCAGAATAAAAAAAGCAAGAAGCCATAAGAGAAGTAAAATGGGGTTCATTGCAGGCCGCAGAGGCGGTGGTGATGTGAGGGAATGTTGGTTAGAGGATTCCAAATATCAGCTGGGAAGAATTTCAGCTAACAATATATCGTCTATTTTATTTATTTATTTATTTAGCAGAACCGGGGATCGAACTCAGGATGTTGCACTTACCAGCCAGGCACTTGTACCCCTAAGCTGTCTCCCCTGCCCCTATATCATATATTTTAGAATTTTGAAAACATAGGTATTCTCACCACGAAAAAATAGCTGGTGAAGTAACATGTTAAGTAGCTTGATGTAGCTGTTCAACAGTGTAGACGCATATGATATATATATATATATATATATATATATATATAACCTTAAGACACTTTGTGGCCCATAAATAGGCATCATTTACCTGTCTATAAAAATGAATTTTGGTAGGGAGTGGGGGTGCATGCCTATAATCCCAGCACTCTGGAAGCTGAGGCAAGAGAATCACCGAGAGTTCTGGCCAGCCTGGGCTACGTAGTGAGTTCAAGATTAGCCTAAATGATCTTGATTTTTCACTTTTAAAACTGCTTAAATGAAAGATCTTTTTAATTCAAAATAGCCCTTTTCTGTTAGATATGATATTTGTTTCCTAACTGGAGGACTAGATCTGCAGTTGCTATCTTTACGCCCCTCCCCGACCCCTTCACTGGCCCATGTCTTTCCTATATCATGCTGTTCCTCTCTTTTTGGTTTTCAAATGTCTGTGAACGAGATCATGTGGGGGAGTTTTTTTGTCTGTTATGCTCAGGAGCAACCCAGCCATCATGGTGCCCAGAGGGAGAGCAATCCCAGCACAGAGGGTGAGGGGGGCAGGATTTCAGGTTCACACCTGGCCTAGGCAACTTAGTGATGTCCTATCTCAAAGTTTAAGAAAACTGAGCTGCTGGAGTTGCAGCTCAGTGCGAAGGCCCTGGGTTTAATTCCCGGTAGAAAACAACAACAAAAACAAACAAAAAAATAAATCAACACCTCAGGTCCAATTCTTGGACTTTTGTAGTCAATCACCCTGAGGTACAGCACTTACCTACGTAATTATTTATGTTCAGTGCCTGACATTTCCTACTGGCCTATAAGTTTCATCAGAGCCAGGCCTGTAACTGTAGCACAGCGCAATACCTTAGCTTAGGTGAGCGTGGTGGCGCACACCTGTAAGCCCAGCACTTTTGGGAGGCTGAGTCAGTAGGATTGCTGCAAGTGCGAGACCAGCCTGATTTACACAGTGAGACCTTGTCTCAGAAAACAACAAAGTCACTATTTCCCTTTGGGGGGATGTATTTTAATTTCATACCAGAGTGAACTGGATGTCTTCTATTGCAGCAAAACCAAGACATTATTTAATCTCTCTTCTGGAACGTCTGAGACTTGCGAAAGCCACTGGCGTCGCGTTTCCTTTCTTCATGGATAACTCGAACATCGTAGCTATGTTTGACATGATGGACCCCGCGGGCAAAGGCACCATATCATTTACTCAATATAAAGAAGGTCAGTGTTTTCCATACATTGAAGTCCTGTGGAGGTCGCACTGTGACTTTGTCCAGCTGAGAACAATCCCCACTTTGTAAAGATCCCATTCTTCTCATTCTGTTACAGCCCTGAAGAACCTGGGTCTGTGCACTGCAGATGAAGTCTTTAAAGATGACGGACATATAATAACTCTGGATAAATTCAGGGATGAAGTGTAAGCTTACTTTTTAAATGAGTATTTTAGAAACATGCCATGTGTTACTAATGCCAGTGCAAACAGGTTCCTGCCTTTTGAGAGGAACATTCCATTACCTGGAAACTTTCAGCTACTAGAAACCACTAGTCTACCAGAGGAACAAAGGGGATGAGGAAGGGAGAGAAAATGGTGAGGTTGGAAGTTTGTTCTTTTAGGGACTGGCGAGATGGCTCAGTGGTCTAAAGCGCCTGCTTAGGAAAGCTTAGGCAACAGCAGGGACTGTGATTCAAACCCTGGCATCACATGCTGTGCCAGCCCCACCCCCAGCGCAGGCTGAGCTGGCCATAATAAAAATTAAAAAAAGAAGTTTGTTCTTTTTCTTTTCTTTTTTTTTTTTTTTTTTTGTCTTTTTGAAATAGGATCTTATGATGCAGTTCAGGTTGGCCTTGAACTCACTCTGTAGTCCAGGCTGGCCTTGATCTCGAAATGATCCTCCTGCCTCAGCCTCCTGAGTGCTGGGGTTACAGGCATGTGCTGCGTAGCCAGGCTCTAGAAGTTCCTTCTTTTCTCAGTGAGAAACCCCAAGACTTCTCAAAGGATGAGGTAAAGAACTACCTGATAAGCTTTGGACTTCACACACAGATGCAAAAGTCTGTGTAAAATATACAGTAGTTGGATATATCTCAAAATATTGCCTCAGCATCACTGCCAAGTCAGTTTATCAGTAGTAGAGGTTATATGTGGCCTGACAAGTTTAGGTTTGATTTAGGGTTTTCTGCTTTTATTTTTTGAGACAGGGTTTTCTCTGTAGCCCAGGCTGGCCTCACACAGGGTGATCCTCCTATTCCAGCCTCCTGAATGCTAGCATTATAGGCATGTGCCACCATCTCTGGCTGAGATTTTAGATTAGAGATATTACAAAATTAAAAGTATTAACTAAATGTTAAATCCAGAAAAAAAAAAAAAACTGGAATAAAATTTGATAGCTGTGGAAAGCCTTGATTTAACGTAGCTCAATTTGTCTGAGTTTTTACTCTCTGAGGATTAATTAATCCAGAAATCATTATTTAATATACCTCAAGGCCAAGGAAAATTAGAAGTTAAGATTTTTGTCTCATTATTAATTATGTAAATATTAAACAAAAACGTTTAATTACAGTCCTTACCACTGGGGAAGCATAATGCCGCTCCCTGGTGTTTACTCCATAGGTGAAGTTGCCACTCTGAATGGAACTATGAAGTATTTTAAGTGGAAGAGCATTTATGCAGAGGCCTAGCTTACTCACCATTTCGTTACATGCTTTCTTATGGAAATGCA
>PVKN010042722.1:0-10351 GCA_004027915.1 Capromys pilorides | reverse complement strand
TATAAATGTGAATTACATTTTCAAATGATACACAGGAATTATTTTAGGATAGTTCAGTACTTTCATCTTTGTAGTTTTCCCATTGTCTTCTTCTGTCACCCTATATTTATTTTCACTCAATGACAATTTTTTATAATCATTACTCTGAAAAATTGGATAAATATTTGTTATTTTATGTTTATTTAGGTTATAATAAGATTTTGAAAGGCTATAGAAAATACACAGTTGGAAGATGAAAAGACAAACAAAAAATCCTTTGCAAAAGTAAAATAATGTTTGCTTTAAGAACTGGGAAGAAAATTTCCCTGTATTGCCGTGTCCCACAAAAAGAAAAGCAACGGGACGAATCATACGGGACAAGTCATTTTGTTTTGTATGCATCAACAATCAGCACCTTCTTTCACTCTTAGCAGTTTCCCTGTTTGTTAAGAAGTACATCTTCCCTTTATTAGTAGATCCAAAATTTAATTTGTCTATGTAACTAAATTATATTTTTCCTTCAAAATTATTAAAGCATTTTGAGAAATTTATAAGGATCACCAAATGCTTTTAAGTTTTCAGGAAGGTTACTGATTTATCAAATAATTTACTTCTGGGGTATATGTAAGTTTCACTTCTAATTCCTTTATTTTAATTTCAAGTTGCTAGGTTTTACAAAGCTTTGAGGGGCCATTTTACAGTTCTTAAATGTGGATTTAAGAACGGTCCTACTACTGGTAAGTTAGCATTTCGATCAATGTATAGTAGCAGGCACTGTTTTAAGAGTTGTTTAAAAAATGTTTTATCTTATTTAATCCACAGAGCAGCATAGAGAGCCACTATTGTTATCCCTATTTAATGGCTTAGGAGAATGAAGCAGAGAGTGGTTAATTATGTGTGTCTTTTCTCCCTTCTACTTTATCAACTAATTAAATAGATTTACGTTCTAAATCAGTAGGATAAAGTAAACCCACCTGAGGTTCCTATATGTGAGTATAACGTTATACTTGTTTCTTACCTGTCATGGAATCTTTAGTAACTTCTGAGATATTATATTGCTCTAGAAGGGAAAACTGCCCGTAAAAGATACACCCCTGGAGATACT
The DNA here is from genome assembly GCA_004027915.1 of Capromys pilorides. Classification (NCBI taxonomy): domain Eukaryota; kingdom Metazoa; phylum Chordata; class Mammalia; order Rodentia; family Capromyidae; genus Capromys; species Capromys pilorides. Next base: position 9,267 of record PVKN010042722.1, on the reverse strand, counting down.
GAAGTTTGACTCCAGGATCAAACTGCATCACTGGGCATATGTATTTGGATAGTATTTCTTTGGAACATTAAAAACATACAACTTTTGCGTGATGTCTTGGTATTATTCCTTGGTTTGTCTTTGGGTGATACCACAAAATGCTACATTTTGTTTGTTTGCTTTTCAAATACTTTTGCTCTTTCTCATAGTGTTCACCAGATTTTAGAGCTAGATGTTATTTGTCTTCTTAGTTGTTGGCACACTTTTTATTTTACGGTCATTGACAATTTTGTGACTGATTATGCTGCTTTCTTTTTTATTCACTGAAAATCGGAATCAAATTTATGATTTGATCACTGCTATTTATTAGGCAAAATTTTCGGTGCACGTTTTTTAGACTAATGTCGGCTTCCTTTATCTTCCATGTTCTATTGTCAAGAGCTTGGATCTAGGATCAGACTACCTGGATTCAAATCTCATAACAGCTGCTTCTTGCTTTCAGACTTGGGCAAGGCAACCTCTGTTAATGTCAGTTCTCATCTGCTTCATACGAGTATAACAGTAGATGACTTTCATAAGGTCGTTACAAGAATTAAATGAAATAATGCATATAGAACAGTGTGTTTATGTTTCTACATTGATTAAATATTTATAAATCTACCTAAATCCCTTTTATATTGAGGCCTAATGTAAATTAAAGTTACAATGTTGCCTTTTGTTTGTATGTCCTATGAGAACACAAATCGTCCTACCAAATTGAAATGTTTCCCAAAGTGTAGTTGAAATTGCATCTACTAATCACAAAATATAGATATTATTTATGTTGTTTTATTTTGTAAAGTTTTAGAGAATTTAGACAAAAGCCAGAGAATTTGTATGTAAATGATACTCCATGAACTTACAGAAATGGATTAAATAAATTATGCTTCTGATTTGGGTAGGATCAAAAAATGTTCTGTTAGGTAAATAAATATGAGTCATAAAAAAAGAAATATGCAAAATGTATGTGAAAACTGGGAAACACTTTACCTGTTCAAGGAAATGAACGTATTTTCCAGTCCAGTGCGTGGGAGGAAGCGCTGGAGTTTCAACCGCAAAGCAAGCGTGTGCAGGCAGCCCCACGCAGGCAGGCCTCATCTGCACGACAGGCTCATGAAAGATGGGGCAATTAGGCTAAAGCTCTGGCCCACAGCAAACCCACCAATGGTAATTAGCTCTTGTTGGGATATTGCATTAAACATTTCCTTTTATTTCTTCAAAATTTTTGACCAAGCTATACAATAAGAAAAGATTTTCTGCTGAAACTTCAAACCTGAACTCAGTAACGGGGAATAAAAATGGTTTGCTCTTGTTTGAGTTTTATTGTTAAGACACTATACATTACACTTACAGATAGTTTTTGCAATTAGTTTAAAAAAGTTTTGCTTTTAGATTTTTAAGGCTAATACTGGCCTATGTTGTCCTCATTTGGTTGTTAAGGATACCAGGACAGACATCATCAGCACTGTGGTTCTAGATACCATCCAGGCCCTTGCTTGGTTTGGGGACATGAGCATGGGAAGGAATTAAAAATGGAAATGTCTTCAATGTGAAGTGTTCAATTTCCTAAAATACAGAGTTCCCGGCTAAGTGTTTGAGGTTCATTTGTTTATGGAATGTATGAAGAAGAACAGATTTGAAGTAAGATTGGTGCTTTTTCCTAACAATCCTAAATCGAAAGAAAGTTATCAACATGACTGTGATTTAATAGCTTAGCTCAGTTAATTTATACAACAGTTACAACCTTCATCTAGAAATGAAGAAAAATCATCAACTTATTCTTAGTTCAATCCCAGTTTTGTCTAGTTTTGTAGCTGCCTGTGGGATCAAATCTGTAAGGAAGATGCCAAAAAGCTGATGGATCACTTGGGCCCAAACCTCTTTCTTATTCAGATATGCCCAAGTAAAACTTTTCCTGAGCAGGAAGGAAAAGGAAGATAGCCCAAGAACATTTGTGATTTTGATGTCTGAATTTAAAAGTGGTAGCATCTTCATTAAAATGCTATATTTTACTAGTTACAACACCAAAAGTGAATATTAGCTGAAATGTCGTGTGTGCTAGGCACTTTAATAATGCATTTATTTAATCCACAAAAGAATGCTATGATCCAGCTTTCCAAACCAACAGATAAGAACTGCCAAAGTCAGGGAAACAATATGTGTTTCCTAGGTTCTGCAGCTATTAAGAGCAGGGATTTTTATAAAATGTTTTATAGCTACATTTATGGAGCTGGAGGCATAGACTAGAACAGAATGTTAAGGCAGTGAGTGACACGGCTAACTGTTGACTTCAAACTGAGTCTGTTAAACCAATAATCACTTGCCTTATGGAGCAAATTCAGACAAATTCAGGGTAATACAATTTTTATTTTCCTATTTAAAAGGGAAGTGAAAACTGTCAGTGACAGGTAACCACTGAAAGAGGGGGTAGAGAACTAATCTGTCTTCATAACTGACTCTATCAAAGATTTTCTATCATAGTGCATATTCACACAATTTTTCATATATAAATAGGAATGCATGCTTGTATTAGTATTGAAAGAATAATGGTTTCTACTTTAGAGGTTCAATTAAATGAGATTAAATTTTACCTTCAGGAAAACTGTCAACACTTTGAAGATAGAATCTGGAGCTGGGGAGATAGCTTGGTGATCTGGGCACCTGCCTGGAAAGCACAAGTACCTGGGTTTGATCCTGGGTACTACATGCCATGCTGGCCCCAGAACACTAGATGCACTGCATCTGCCCCAAAACCAGGCATGATGGCACGTGCCTATAATCCCAGCACTGGGGAGGCTAAGGCAGGAGCATCCACTACAAGTCTGAGCTGTATAGTGAGACTTTGCACTAAATGAATAAGTAAATAAATAAAACATTAAGAGAAAGTTAAAACAAAAAAATTATTTCAGGGGCCCGGGAGATAGCTCAGTAGAATAAGTGCTTGGCTCGCAAATGCAAGGTACTGGGTTCAATCCCTGATACTACACACACAAAAAAACCCCCACAAATATATATATATATATATATATATATATATATATATATATATATATATATTTTTTCAGATTACCACTATATATCTTAGTTATACATAGTAATTTATATTATCATATATACTATTATCAATTATATATAGTCCATATGTAGTAAATGTAGATACACTATATATACAAAATATCTATCTATCTATCTATCTATCTATCTATCTATCATCTATTTTTTTCTAGAAGTACTTGCTGGGCCTAACCAAATCACATGCAAAGTAGTTGGTATGTGATGAGCAGTTAGACCTGGCAAAATGGAGGAATAATAAGTACATGTCTTTGGGAATAGGGAGAATTATTATCTCCAACAGAAGAATTAAAACTTTCATAAGGATCAAAGTTGTCAAGCAAAGGATAATTTCTGGTAGTGATTTCAGACAATTGGCTCAAATGATAGAATTTTTGTGTGGGTGGAAGCCTCACCTTGTTTCCTGAAGCCAAGAAGTCTGCTGGCGAGGGCTTGACTAGATCCACACTTAGTGCACACAAATGTTTTCATAACTGTTCAATGGATAGATATCCAACCTTACTTCTCATCTTTGGGGTGCTATGTGCTCTACACATGAGGCTCCCATTTTTATCTTTTAGAGTTTATAGATTAATTTGTAAGCTTGATCTTACAAACCTGTAAAGATTGACAGAAAGTCACAGTATTTGAACAAAACCCGTTTCCCCCGAAACAAGCAGTTCCTGTCTTTTTCTACAGTTTCTGCTCGTGCCTTAGTGGCACTCAGGTTGGACTGTCACTTTCTATTTGGTAGCACAGGAGCATATTTCAAACAAAATTTAAAGATGATGCAATCAAGTTTAGATTATTGAAGTTGATGGAGAAAAGACATACAAAGAGATGATTCTCTAGAGTCAACTCTTTATTTTCAAATATACTTGTTTCCTCTTCTTAAATCAATTTTTTAATATAGTTCTAGTTCTCCTCCTAGCTTCATTTCTCTCTTGCATTTTTATTTAAGGCTGCTCACTGGCCCAAATTCTCAGCTCTATTTCCTCTTTTCCTTGTCTTTCTCTAGCAAATTTAGATAACAAATGCAACTGTCAGATGGCTGCTAAAATGAGGCTGCAGGTCTTCGCCCTTCCTTGCCAGTCACCAAAACCCCACAGGCCTCAACACGAGCCCTTGCAGCCCCTACATACATCCCTCCCTCAAGGAGCCCTCTCAGTGGCGCCAGCACCTCAGTTCATCAGCTCTGAAACCACCCTGTCATCTGTGGCTCATCCTCTGCTTGGGTCCCTGCCTCTGATTAGTCATGAAATTGCATCATTTCTTCCGCCTAAGTGCTTTCTGTACCTTTTTCTTCCAATTCATGACCATGTTGGCCACTCTGAATTAGGTCTTCATTGTTTCATGTTCAGTACAAGATAATGGTTCTTTCAGGAGCAACTTTAAGGTTCCTAACCTGCCCTTTCCTTTATCAGCACCCTTTCCTCCTCTGGGTCTTCCTCTCATAAAGTGAACCTTCTTTGAACATCACACTTCATTGTCCTCCTGTTCAAAAGTCTACACAGAAGTCTCTTTTCTTATTTAAATCTAATTTTCTTGAGTTTTTGCCATGCCATGACTTGGTTCCCATCTGTCTTTCCAACTTTGTTTTCCTCTACTCTCAACGTGAGCTCTTTCTGTGTATCACAGTTCTTCTTATGTCCTTATTCCAGAAGTGGTAGAAAATCAAGGTTAGGAGTGCAGCCTGTCATTCAAACAGCAGGGGTAGAAACCAGGCCCTGCTTTAATCTCTTGCTAGCTCTAGAATCCAGGGCAATTTACTTAACTTCCTAAGCCTCAGTTTACTAAGAAGAAGTATTTAGCACCTTGTTTATTGTGAGAAGTAACAGATAGTATGGGTTAAACGCATGGCACAGTGTCAAATAAAGTACATTTAAGCAAGGTTGTTACTGTTTTTACTGTAACTATTGTCCTGCTGACACATATTTCTTCTCCAAAGTCTTAAAAAATGGACTTGGTATTTTTGTGAATTCTTATAGAACAAACGGGCTCTGAAATGCAGATTATGGAGATAAATATGAGGTGATACATGAGGATTCAGAAAGTTTGGGTTTGAGCCTAATCTTCCAATAATTAGAGACCACAGACGTAATCATTTTGAATCTCAATTTATTCATTTTTAAAAGAGTAACAGTACCAATTTTTTCCACTTCACATGTTTGTCAGAAGATCAAATGACTTTTCCTAAGAAACAGTTCAGAGTAGATGTTTCACTAATTATTTAATTTCAAGTGTATCTTTTCACTGCATTTTAGTGGTTACATTTTACGATGATTTGGTCAAAGTCAGGCATTGACTTGAGAGGTGCACACAGAGTTTTTGAAAGTAACTTATATATTTTTTACAGAGGTGAGGGTTATGGGACATAAAAAGAATTGATATGAGATAGGTACACAAACCTATTACTCATGATGAATGTATTCCTGACAGCCCACAAACATGTGCTAAAAAATAAAATGAAGTACTTGTAGTGATATTTGACAAGTACTTTTCTTTACAGAAATACGAAAGTGATTAATTCTGAAGAAATTCAATTTTATAGATTCACTTATGTATATTATGCTTTCATCTTTATTTTTCTAGTTTTTTGAGACATATACTTCCAGGAAGGATAGCAATACAAAACAAGCATGGTAACACACTTTTGGCATTCCCAGTGCTTAGGGATAAAATTTCAGAGGTTAGTGTGACTTCAGTTATTTCAAAGTTTTGCAAAGTAATACAAATGCCATTAAAAGCAATGCCATTAGAAAAGCTTAGGTGCCTTTCTAATTGTAAAATAACTTCTCCCATTCTTAAACCATCTGATTCTGCTTCTTAGTTTGCCTGAACCCCACAGACTTATACCTAACAGAAAGGCTGTTTCTAACATGGTTCAGCATGTGCTGTCTCCATTCCAGCCCTTCCCAGGCTACTTGGTATTGTTCATAGCAGGAAGAAGAAACGGTAGCCACAGGGAGTTGCCCACTGAATGATTCATCCCTTGGAGCTATTGGGATGACAGCTAGAGGGAATCCACTCCTATTTAAATGCCAGGTTCTCACCTCCAGACAATTATTTTTCAGTATACAACCAAAAAAAAAAAAAAAAAAAAAAAAAAACCCAGTCATACATCTTCGAAAAACAAACAAAAAATACGTCAAGCCATTACAGGTTACCTCTACCATCTTATTCATTCACATTTCTGTTAACCGCAGACATAATGAAGACACAAGATGTAGTAATTGGGGCTGGTTGTTACCTGAGTCCTGTGTGGCCTCCGCTCAGAGAATTTTGTAAATAAAATGTGCAATAAGGATCAAGATGAACGTTTTCCCAAGAAAACAACTTGGAATTTCTGGGAGTTTATCCTGAAAGTATTCTTGGGTATTAGTGCTTTTGGAGGTAATAGTATTCCCAAGTTAGTAGACTCTGTGGAAGAACTGTGGAGGGATATGAAGATTTCAGACTCACAATTCACAGTCCATGGGCTATACTATAGTTTCTTTGGCTATCAGAAGAACTAATATCTGTCATTTGATCTGAAGGAATATCTGATCAACACAGGGCTGTGGAGATAGCTTGGGCTCCTGCCTGGCAAGCACAAGAACCTAGGTTGGATCTCTGGTACCACATATTGTGCTGGCCCCAGAACCCAGGCATACTGAGCTGGCCACCGAGGCTGGGCATGGGGTCGCATACCTGTAATCCCAGCAGTAGAGAAGCTGAAAAACAGGAAGATCACTAGGAATCTGAGCTGCATGGTGAGAGTTTGTACCAAATGAATAGTAACAAATAAAGACAAGAAAGAAAGAAAGAAAGAAAGAAAGAAAGAAAGAAAGAAAGAAAGAATCAAGATGCGAAAACAACACGGTAGCAAAAAATAACTGAACTACATATAAGTTAGAATACATTGGCTGTGATCTTGATGCAAGAACTTTCTCTTTTATTTTAGTTTCCTGAAGTGAGTGGAAGAGTTCTTCAAGTCATTTTTCTTTTTTAATGGAGACTTTAATTTGAGGTGAAAATGACCTGATAGTAGTATGTTTATATTCTTTCCTTTGGATCAACATTTAAAGTTTTTTAATTTAAGAACATTCTCCAAAGTAAGACTTTAGTTTTCAGGTTCCCTTCCCCTGATCCTTCCAAAATGCATTTCAGGCCCGAGTGCTAACAAAAAAAAGGTGGTTACCTCGTTTAAGTGGTTAATTTGGCTTTTTTGTTAGTGTTTGTCCTTCACAATTTTTACATCAGCTAATTTTAGAGTCTGACATCCATGTGACTTTATGCATTTTGCTGGAAATAACTACACTGAGTCTGAATTCATTAATTCCACTGAATTTACTTACTAGGGAAGATGGTGAGAGTCTAGTTTAATTGGTAAAATACTCCCTTGTGAAATGTAACAAGCAGGGGGAAGAGAAGCAACACCTTCGCAAGACTTAGGTAACAAATCATTAATGTTATTTTAAATCTATTTGGTTCTGTCTCAACAAAAATTCATGAATGTTTCTTTTTTCTTCTTTTCTTTATCTCTGATTTTTTGATGAAAATACTAACACAGATTTTGGTGGAAGGATTCAGGAATGAGTGTGGGTAGTGGTGTTAAGTCTGGGTAATAAATTCAGTATTTTCAATACGATATCTGGAGTGAAGGATGACAATTTTCTGGCACCAAAGAGGGTAAGATGAGATTCTAAAAACTCTACAAAAGAGGTCCAGGTGTGAGGTATATAAATGAATTTGCAAATCTGCATCATAGTGCTTTAAGGAATATTTCAAAATTTGTTTCCAAATGTAGAAAAAAATATGGACATTGTTGATTTGAGATTCCTAGTACTATACAAATGGGATAATTTTAATGCCATGCTGTGTAAAATTCTGTGAACAAAAGTGACATTACAGTATCTTGGGACGTGCTGGCTTAATCTCCTTTATTGTGCTTCTCTTCACCACCCGTGGTTCCAATTGATCCTTCCCTCCCACCAGGGTCTACAATTCAGAGCTTACAACCGAAGAAAAAAAGTGGGAGGACAACCCTGATAGGAAGGGAAAAAGAGATTAAAAGGCAAATGAAGAGTATCAATTTTTTTTTTTTTTGGTCTACCCTGAAAATCTCGATTTTATGTCCTGAGATGGGAGAGGAAGTATAGGGAGTGTTCCCCTGCTGCTGTGACAGGTCACCATTTTTAATCTGAGGGTCGCAGCCAAGTTCCCTGTTTAGTAATTGCTTGATTTGACATCTATCTTGACCCACATTTATGTTGGCCTTTCTGGCTAAGGTCACAAAAGCAAAAAAAGATAAAAGTCTTATAAATGCCTTGATGATGAAAAACGAGAGTAGCATCCCTCTGGCCCTTGGATGAATATATGTATAGTGTGTCATACTCTTTGGTGCAATTCACAGTGGAAATGCTTTTCCATTTTTATCTCATTCTAGAGATGTATTTTGTAATGACTTTCAGTGAAGATCGCAGATATAAAAGCGGGAAAAATCTTATTCAATCAAAATTTCACCATAAGAAGCAAAGGCAGATTGCCTTGGACTAATTATGTTTTAGCTGATCAGAATTCACAAGCTTATGATTGTAGTGTCACTTGTCAGACCCTCTAAAATAGGGCACAATGAGTATTTGTACTTTAACTGTGTGCTCACCATCTATTTTAGGCAATATGATGTCAATAGCAACATAAATGTTAAGTTTTTCCTTCAAGTACTGTTATAGATCAGGCATATAGTTCACTGTTCTCCAGGGAAAATATTTTTTCTTGTAATATTATAAGCAAATGACATTCAGATTTTCTGTGTTTTTTCAAAATCAGGGCACAACTGTTAATTTAAAGGTGAAATGCCACACCATTTTCTGCTAGATTCTAATTGGTGGATTTTAGCTAACAATCTTTAGAAGTCTTTAAGAAGAAACTGAATATCATAGACTAAAGCATATGTTAATATAAAAAACTTTACAAGGTGTCTTCTCCATACTGTCAAGAACGGTTGAGTAAGAGAAAAAAAATATTTTTTTTGATTCTATTCAAAATACTCAGTATACCTTTGATGTATTAGATAATTACTAATAATATATATTCTTGTTATAGTAAATGAAAAAATATGAGGTATTGTGATTATCAAAGTGAACACAGAGCCATTTTTAGAAAAACGTACGAACATCCAACTGAAGTTTTTATGGCATTTGGTAAGAGAGAATA
>PVKN010042721.1:0-10351 GCA_004027915.1 Capromys pilorides | reverse complement strand
CACACACAAAGAAAAAAGAAAGAAAAAGAAAAAATACTGGTACAATCCTGCTTGTCTGATTTTGTTTTTGTTGCTTATAATTTTGGTGTTGTTTTACAATATATTCTTAAAATATTAACAAAATACTGTAGGTACAAAATATTATATGGCATTTCATATGATAATTGCATACTTATGCCATGGCTATGAATAATGCAGTGTTAAGAAACATAAGCATGACTGGAAGAGTGAACTTGTGAGCTGTGAAGATAAGTTTGAACATCTTTTCCTCATCCTGAGGGACAGAGCCATTCTTCACAGCTAATTCATCACTCTAGTCAAATAGTGATAAAAAATAGATATTTTGATTGAATTTTTAATGTCATTTTGTCATTGCTTAAAAATACCATCAGCAGGAGAGGAGACAGGCGAGTCATAATGTTGGAGAAAGAATGACAGCTGTTTGAATTAAATGTAAAGAAAACACATAAGATGATTTAAATTAATGAACACTGTTATCCATGGCAATCACAAGTTCCACAAAACCCTTAATAATTTAAAATGAGTGTGTTTGGTTTTTTTCCCCCCACTCCCTGAAGATGTCATAATGTTCTGCACAGCAGCAGTAACTTAACAAAGAAAATTGGGGGGACCCTGGACACAAAACAGAAAGGGGTCTGAAATTCACTCTCAAACTGACAGTCACCCCCCCATATGACTGTTTAAGTTATGTTTAGTAACTCCCTGTATATTATTTTCCTAGGAAATTATATACATGTCTGTGTCTCTAAACAGAGAGTTAATCTCTCGTGAACAGTGACCATATCCTATTCATTTTTATATCTTTCACATTTCTCACTCCTCATTCTCCAACTCCCCGAACTGTAGTAATTAGCACAGAGCTTGGCATATCCTAAGCACACATTAAATGTTTGCTGGAACTAAAGCAACGTGAAATAGAATAATTCTTGGATGCTTCTCCAGAATCCAGCCTTTCTTTTCTCCCTTCCTCTCCAGACTCTGCATTTCCTAGTCCTATGTTTTAGGTGAGATGGAACCTACTGTTAGCACCTACACCGAAACCTAACTGGCTTAACCCAGTTAGTGTATTCTACCCTCTTGTAATCAGTGGTTGGTTAAGGCACTCATTTCAAGGCATTCTGATGAGACAGACCCCATGGGACCCAAGACTAAGGGCACTGTTTGAATTTTCTGAGTGGCAGACTTCTTTGAATTTTGAATCTGGAATTGTGTAGTTCAGTGAGGCTTCAAAACCACGTTGGGGTCTTGAGGGAAGATTGAACTGAACATAAAGCCTAGATTGAAGAGGAAGGCAAGAAATGGAGAGGAAGAAATATGGTCTGGTTCACATTTCTTTTAAGCTACCGAGAACAAGTGAAGTCTGTTTATCTTGGGCTTCTCATGTAAATGAGACAATAAGTTGCTTTTGCATTTTGAGACAATTTCAGTCTTTCTTTAAAAAAATTCCCCATCAAGTGTAACCTGAACTTACTATAGATGCTGTTGAAAGGAGCTGGTATTTTAGAGGATCCAGGGCTGGAGGAGGGCTGCACTCACAGAAATCCTGGCTTCCCAGAACCCACAGAACTCTGCAGGACTTGCTGTGTGGTAGACCCTGAGTTGGGTCCCACCAGAGTGCCTATGTGATGGGCCTGTTTAATGCATTCCCACTGTACCATAAGATGAAATGATAACCTGTCTCTGTTCTTCTTAAATCCTTGGCAGTCAAAGAACCCCACAAAGTTTGCTTTCTTTGGTTTAATGCTTAAAAATCTAATTCACATGATTGTTGAACGTTGATCAATTTCCTCATTAAAGATGAACCAAAAGTTCATCCACAAAAACACCCACAATTGATTTCCTAAACACTATAGAAATAACTCCTTCCCAGCAGGCTTCTCCTTCCAACATCACACCTAGCAAGAAACCTATGGGTAGGTTAATTGCAATACCACATATTCATGATCCAATATAACACAAACTTGATCTGTCACCTCCTGAAAGCTCCACTTATGAGCACATGAGACTTTGGAGGGACATCTAGATATAAATCACAATATTTCAGCCCTGGACTTCAAAAGACTCATGCATCCTTTTATGAAAAATACATCTGATCTATCTCTAAGAACTGCCAAAGCCCTAATAGTTTCATCATTGCTAAAAAGTCCAAGCCCAAGTTCTCCTCTGAGATTTAAGGTAAACCCTTAGCTAGAAGCCCCCAGAAAAGTGAAAAGAAAGTTAAATGCTTCCAACATACAAAGGTATAAGATAAACCTTTGTCTTCTGAAAGGTACAGATTGGGAATAGAAAGGAATTGAACAAGATCCAAATCCAGCAAGACAAATATTAAATCCTGTAGTTTCATGTTCAGTGTTGGGGCAATCTATGGTAGGAGGTAAACTCCAAATGGTGTGGCTATCTCTGCCCCTAGTGTTTGTGATTATAGCTCCCATAGCCTCTCTCTTGGGCTGGCTTTGGTCACTCCTCACTGCTTTCCTCAGACAATCTATGCTCCTGGCTTCTCCAACCCTTTCGCATTTCCACTCATCCTTCAACTTCGTTCTCATAGCTTCCTGCACTGGCTCCTCAAAGGCACATTGCTAGGCCTTCCCGGCCTTATTTTGATACCTGGATGGAAGCCTTTCTATCCCCACAACTCTTGTGTTATGCATGTTATGCTAACCAGCATCATGTGGATGATGCCAAGACCTGCTCCCAGTAGAAGTCATAAAGTTTCCTTCTCTCTTGGCTGTAGAGCTCAAGGGTGTGGATTGTGGGGCATAAGGACGACCAAGCAAGAATCCCCTGAGAAATGAAGACCTTTTATTCCTGTCTTGCTTAACCATCACATTTATATTTTTTTTTAAATTTATTTATTTATTTTATTTGGTACAGGGTCTCAGTATGCAGCTAGGACTCATAGTGATCCTCTTATCTCAGCCTCCCCAGTGTTGGGATACAGGTATGCACCACCACACTTGGTTTCAGTAGTCCATACATTGCATCCAGGGTTCCTGGGCTGGCACAGCATGTGGTGCCATGGATCAAACCCAGTCCTTGTGCTTGCCAGGCAGGCACTTAGACTGTCGAGCTGTCTCTCCAGCTCCTTAGCCATCACCTTTGCCTTGCCTGCCTGCATGTGCCGAGTTGGTTGTAGAGGGGTAAATTTTTCCTTTGTTGGCTAAAAGAACATAATGATATCTGGCTGAGGCACCAACATGTTTTAGTGCAGTAAAGTGACAGCACATGGCCTAGAATGCCCCACTCCCTACTGATGACTGGAACAGAGGTTTGAGCAATACCCTGTGAAATTCTAGGACTAAGACATGAGATATTGTCTCTGCTGAGGCCCTAGTACTCAAAATGAAATATAACTGCCCAGTAGTAATGGCACTGGCTTTCTCAACATCAAGTTATTCATTAAGCCACTATCTAATTTGAGAGCATCTGTGCCCAGAGCAAGAGTACTTTATTCCTGTTTTACAAGCTACTCTGGCAGAAGCCATTATTCCTGAGCACTCAATCACATCATTTACCCCTAGTTTCTTGCTGGTGATGCAAGCAATAAAAGCCCTGGTCACTCTGACTCTTGGCCCTGTGTTGCACTGAGAGCAATTGATCAACCCTTCCCAGAGGCCCTTGAAACTGCGCATTTCTCTTTGTCTTTCTTTAGCTGTGTACCTCATGGTTGGGTAGGAGACTGAACCCGCTTCAAGAGTTTAAGTAACGGGCCCCATCCCAACGAAAAAAAATCCCCAAGCCACTGCTATTCTGAGCATGGTGCCCTGGGGGTCTCCTCTCAAAGCCAAGTCTTCATCTTTGCAGGATGGAGGCTGTAAACAGGTGGATCCCTACGAGTCGGATCTAGTAGTGAGATCCTGAACACACCCTGTAGACCCTTCCCTAAAATACACACAAACACAAAAGAATAAATAACTAGAATAAGTGAAACCTATTGCACCTATTCCAAAGAATATATATGGATTTGAAATCTAAGCATAAATTTATATCAGGTATTTCAAATTAAAAGGCACATCTTTCTTAAATAGTTTTTCAAAGATAATTACAAACTTCGCATATTACAAATGCTGAGAGTGTTTATTGATTGATTAGCATTGATCAGAGATCCTAGGATCTCATTTAATATTCAGGAATTGGGCAGAGGGGGAGCATTTTAGATACATACTCACCCAAAGGTAGAACACAGGGCAACCAAAAGAAATGAGGTGGTGTTTGGTTCAGTGTCCCTGAAAAGAAAATCACTAGTAGCTTGGTTCCCTGTGACCCTGAAATACTGTTCACTAACAAATTGACTCTTTTATTTCAATACATTCAGAGGTGATTCTTTTAGACAAAGGAAAGAAAACTTCAAAAAAATTTTTGGCGTGAGCCAATAACTCCTTGAAACTAAATCGATCTGAGGTCACAAACAAAGAATAGTAACTTCTTTTAGTTGATTTTTCAGAGAAAAATATACATCGTGTATGGTTTAGTTAAAATAATGACAAAGAACAGTAAAGGAAATGCTGGAGAAGGTAGACAGGAGCCTCTCTCCCCCACCCCTGAAAAGGTATAAACAAGGTACGAAGAGGAAAAGAGGAAGTAAAAACATAAATGGAGAGAAAAAAAGGAGACATCAGGGAAAGGAATAATAAAAAAGACATCAGTAGAACTTAATAATTATTACAGCTATCATTTGTAAGTTATGGCTTTTGCAAGAATTTCACCTCAGTTCTTTGTTTCTGGTGGTAGACCAGGAGTCTGGTTGTACAGCAGAGAGTCATATAATAAGTGGCAAACCTGGAGCTAGGACACTCGTCTCCTGCTTTCTCATCCTCTGTGCTTGTCTTGTGTTTAATGGATGTAAATTGCACTTGCTCAGCAGTTCCCTTGTTTGAATGTCTCAGAGCCTGTTGTCACCTGTTATTTCTGCTCGTTGAAAGTCTAATTACAGGACCTCTGGTAGCAAGGAGCCACACTTTCTTCCCTGAGAAAACAGCTTGTCTGTTTTTATTTCCAGACTTTAAAGTTTATTTTTGAAATAAATGTTTACCTCCCTACAGTCTTCTGAATCTTTTGCAGGTGTGTGAAGGAATGATTTTAGCTTAGGAAAATTGCTTTGGAACATTAGAGAGATCTCTAAATTTACTAGCTCATCACCTGGTGTCCCTTTGGTGCAGAAAACTGCAAGATAGCTTTATTTTATTCTTTTGATGGTCAGAATGTTTGGGTGACAAAATTGTTAAAAGTTAAAATTCACAATCATTAGTCATTTGCTGTGGAATAGAAGTATTTTCCCTTTACAAAATACAAACTTAAAAAACAAAGTCTAAGCCAGAGGTCGTACGTAAAATATTGAACAAGTGTAGAACGGGTCGCTCTGATCTGAATAAATACCCCCTGGCTATGCATGTGGGCTAGAGATGGCAGCTTGGCGCTGACTCTTGTGGGAAATAACGCAGGAGCTTAAATCGTGCCTACTGTCCACGCAGAAAACCCTCCAGGAGTAAACAATATTAACCGAGCTATTAGCTACTCTCACAACTTCATCCATCTTACTCTGCCTGGCAGACTTTTTTTTTTAATTTTTAATTTTTTTTTTTTAATTTTATTTTAGGGAATGGTCTACAGGGCGTTCAGGGTCTCACTACTAGATCAAACTCGTAGTGATCCCGTTTACAGCCTCCCAAGAGCTGGAATTACAGGTGTGTGTCACCACGCCCAGTCTCAATTTCGGTCTCAGGGTTGTGGGGTGGGGGGGGCAGAGCCTGCATGACAGGTCTGGCGATCCAACCCCTGCCCCTGCACCTCTTTACAGGTACTTTAATCCCCTGAGCTATGTGGTCTACCTGCCAGACTGAAGAGAAAGGATGCCATGAGCATAACAAGGGATGGAGATGCAAAGTAGAGGAGGAGCAGTCCCTGGAGCTTTCTGCTTTCTGGTTCCGGTCTTAGCGTTTCCAGGGTCTGGGTGCTCTGCTGACCTGAGCTCTGTGGGAACTGCTGCATCCTAATGAGAATTCTCCCTCTTTTTTTGCCTTTTTGCAAAGTAAATAAGTCTATAAAATACACACGGAAAACTATGTAAGTCATAGTAGAACTTCCTCAGGATAAGCACAAGCATTACCTGTGCAACCATCACCCAGCCACGCGTGTGTTGTGATGTTGTTAAGATGCTCCTCAGCTTGAGCATCTTGGTTGAACATTCTCATTTTGCTTGTCCAAGCTGGATACTTCCTGATTTCTGATATCATAGCTGAATTTGCCTACTTCCTGTCCCTCCGCCCAGGGACTGCATCTTGCCCTAATGTTCTGGTTTTTAAACTCATGCTTTCACTTTATCCTCTCTCAGGCTTCCTGAGGAGGAGCTGGCACTACAAGTGTGGGCTCTAGTAACCTGCCTATTGTTAAATTTTGTTTCAAAGAAATAATACAATTTTTTTCTTCATTTTATGTATTTGGTACAGAGTCATACTATGCAGCTCAGACTCACAGTGATCCTCCTATTTGCAGCCTCCCCTGTGCTGGGATTACAGGTGAGTGCCACCATGCCTGGATTTGGTCACCAGTTTAGCATGCCTGGGGGGTAGAGTCAGCACAGTATGTACCCTGGTCCCTATGCTTGCCAGAGTAGGCACTTAGTCCCCTAAGCTATCTTGTTGGCCCGAAATAATACAGTTTATATTCGTTTATGTCTCGCTTCTTAGGTTTAAAGGTATGTATGTGATAATCACCCCATGAGGTTGCCATGTTATTCCTGTTATGGTAGGGTTACCTCCCTACTTGTTGGGGTAGGAACATCTTACCATGTAGCAATATCAGCCTCCGTACACCCATGTGTAGTAATGATGTAACTCTGCAACATAAACAATGCCCAACCGGACTGCAGCGTGTTGATGTACACCCCAATACGTGGTGAAATGTTAGCGGAGGGCCAGACAAAGGAGACAGAAGCACCCAAGTTGCATAAAAGTGTGCAGTGACATTGCGTTCAGGACTCAGCTTTTAGATTCGAATCTGCTGAGTCAGCCCTAGTACAAATGAAGCTGCTTCCCTGGCTGAAAGGCCACAGTGTGCTGCCTACGTGCAGATCCCACCGCGCTACGCTAAATTCCACTGTGTAAATATAGTACCCTAATTATCCACTTGACTTTTAGTAGATACCTGTTTTGTCTCCAGTGTGAGGGCTTTTATTGTTGTTGTTGTTATTTGAAGGATCTGGAAGATTTATTAATTAATGTGTTTGTAATTCAACAGGACATATTTAAAATTTCATAAAATACTACAAGAAAATATTTTCCTTCAGGTACATTGACAGCACAATTTGTTGGTTTCTGTTTCACATTTAAGACAATTTTTAAAAACAATTATTAATTTTAATGAGAAATAAAGAGACAGTTTCAAAACAGGTCAGTAGCACAGTTACAGTGCTGTCTTCATCGTAGTTGTTCAAAGTAAAAGATGCAGACATAATATCTTTTCTACACACTATTAGTACAAATCTTTCTTCTCAATGAACTAAGAGAAAATAGTTGTATGCATAGTTCAAAGGTCCATAATAGTGGGTTATCAACAGAACTGGCAATGTCACAAGCTACTGACCTGAGCCTTTTACAACTCAGCATATTAACATGGTTTTACTTTTTGTCCCTCATGATTAGACTCTTCTGCTGGATGGTTACAACCAAGGTAAAGCAAGACTTGTAACAACCTATAATTCAGTGGCATCCCAAATTTTCTGTTCAAGGAGATTGTGGGGCACAGAAGCAAAGGATTGATGACATATAGTGTGCCTAAGGAGAGTCACCTAGAGAGAAAACATTCTCTCAGTCTTTCACAGAGGGCAAACAGGTTAAGCAATGGCCTTGACTCACCCAGACAGCTGACACTGACAAAAGATCTACAAAAGCTGTACATGGTTTCAGGGTAAATCCTGAAGGGATTTGACTGACTTTGTCAGATACAAAAGTTACAATTTTTTAATGCAGTTTGAGGCTTTAAAAGTAATACTGCCAGGGACATTCTTGAGCATGTCTTTGGTATACCAGTACACATATATTTATTGGATGTATAGTTTGAGGAAAGAAACATTCTTGAAGCTTTGCATGTTCTTATAAAAAGTACTAGCCACAGAAGCAAATACACAATAGAGGGATTCCTGAGGGCAGGTTTCCAGGTTCTTGTGCACTGTGAACAAAGAACTGAATGTTGCACCTGAGAGAGAAGGAAAGACAGCTAATTGTAATGAAGTTTAAAGGGTGAAAGCAATCTCAGAGGAAGTGGGCTCATGACAGGAGAAAGCAAAAGGACAGGACTGGAAAAGAAAGTGGTGCAGGAGCCGAATGGGCTGGACTTAAGGACTGAAATGTGCACAGGGCCTAGGGTACCTGAAACTGGCTCTTTTGGAGCTTGATTGGCTAGGGGGAAGGGTTGCAGTCAGGCCAGCTGCATTCACTACGCACACCCTTTTCCACAATTAACCACTATAATTGGATGGATCAGACACACTCTACCTGTATGAACTTTTAATAAGTTTGAAGTGAAGAAAGGTCATTGTAGGACATGCCAGCAGGTCTAGTACACTTGCACCCTGATCTGGGCTGTTTAGACATTTCCAGAGATCTTTGTTACTTTTGTCTCTGCTTCTTCCTAGTGGGCCTTAGACAGAAGTCAAGGACTTGGTCCTGGGACTCAACTGATTCAGGTGAGTCAAAGACAGTCACCAATTTTTGTACTTACATTATCATAAAGATTAGTTCTGTTGACATTTAATTCCTTAATGAAGGATCTAACTGGTCTGATCCAAAAGGTGATACAACTTCTCTCATCTCCCTAAAGCTAAAGGGGATAAGAAAATGAAGTAGCTTCATATCTGGGAGACTAAAGCTCCATCCTAGAACATACACAGGACTATCTGGCAGTCCAGCTTCTGCAGAACTTTTATTTACACACAAAATAGCTAGATTTGGGAGAAGACATTTTTAAGAGGGGAGAGAAAAAACATTTCTTCCTAGTCACTGGTCCATGGGAGAAACTTGTGTATAAGACTAGTTTAGGTGTGTAGTTTTGGCATAAGACATAAAGGAAGGTAGATAGGGTAGATAGCACATTTATTATTTATTATGAAGCAATAAAAATCTAATTCAGAACACTACTTGTGTGAATTTAGGATCAAATTAATAAAAAGTGAACATGACATCCCAATAAGAACTTGAAATAAAATTCCTGCATTGTAGGTTCATATATTGTACCAGTGATACCTCTAGACCACTTTTCAAAGAGTTCAGGTGAGGCACCAGTTGATACTCTCAATAACAGTGTGAAAAATTGATGTGCTCCACAAACTAGGAATTCTCTATTATTTCTGATTTTAGCCATTCTGTCTTATCTCTTCGTGGTTTCAATCTGTGCTTTATCTGGACGATAAATGAGGTTAACCACTTTTTTGTGTGTTGACTCGCCACTTAGAATTTCTCATGTTTTTGAAGTGTAGTTTAAGTTCTTTTTTGAATTTTCTCATCATTTTTTCTTTTCCTTCTACGTACTCCAGGCGTTATTTTTTTTATGTATTCGTTATTCATACACGAGTCTTGATTGTGATACCTTTGAAGTTATAAGCATCTATTTTCCCACCCTGGGTCATGTTTCTTTCCATTTGTGGCTGATGGATGGTCTCAATTTTAAAGTACTATGATGTATCAATCTTCCTTTATTTTGAATGCTTTTAGTGTCCTTTAAAAATAATCTTTCCCAGTCTCAGTGTCATGAAGATCATTTAAAACTTTACTTCTTAATATTCTGTCTAATTTGAAATTCTCCTGGATATTATTTATGTGTTTAGAATTAGATGTCAAGATTCATTTCATATAGATATTTATTTGACCTGGCACATTTACCTAAAAGGAATATTGTTTCTCCACTAATTTGTGCCAACTTCTCTTGGAGTTTTACCATCTTTACTATACATTAAGTTCCCACTTATCTCTAGGTCTATTTTGGACTTTCTGCTACACTGGCCTGCTTGCCACTCTCCTATAAGTGCAGCAGTTTGTCACACTTCATAACAAACTTGAATGCTATTGGATACTTATACAAAATTAGAGTCACATTGAAATATGGGTCAATTTGAGATTTGATAGTTCTGCAAATTTAATTTTCACATTTTTTCTTCTTAAAACATAAGGTTCTGAAATAATTAAAAGTGAATTTTACATTGATTATAAAGCCAGTAACTTTATTATATGCATACGATTCCAGTAACATTAATTAGTATGGTTTATCTAGAGACATTTTGATTTCCTACATGAAACCCCATGTGGCCTGACAACAACAGTTCTGCTTTATATCTAGG
>PVKN010042720.1:0-10352 GCA_004027915.1 Capromys pilorides | reverse complement strand
TATCCTTTCCTTCCTTCTTACCCTAACCCCACTGCCCTTGGGCATTACAACTAAGAACAACTTTTTACCATCAGAAAAATCTATCAATTAAATAGTACCTAGAGTGGGAAATAAATCACTGTGTGGTACCAGTTTTATTACATATGGCTTATGTAAACCTAACCAGGCCTAAAGCTCAACTGACGATGAACATTTTCCCTTTACTTTAGAGATATTTGTGGAGTGCAGTGGCCACAGAGAGTGAGTGCTGGAGGTGCTGGCGACAGAAGCGCAGGGTCATCGCAGGATGGAAGTAATTCCCTGAAAAGATTTCAAGGCTATAAATAAAAGATCTGTCTTTGCCAACAGTGGCACTTTCTCAAATCACCAGGCCTCTAGACTTTGGGAACATCACAGACTTTTGACAGATTTCCCCTGTGTGCATTGCTAGAATTGTCCATTTCCATTCATACAGTGGTCACCCTAATCCCAATCCTTGTCACTTCATGCTTGAGTTTCCTTAGCAGTCTTGAAGTAAGCCTTGACTTCCCTCCACGCTGCCTGAACGGTGGTGTGCTGTCTCTACCACTGCCTGTCATCTACCCCCAGTGAGCTCCATGAGGTGCATATATTATTATGCACTGCTGCTTGTTGTATTAGGCTTGAATAAGCTACTAGAGAGCAAAGAACCATGTCTTTCACATTTTTATCTTCTGTAGCACTCAGAAAAATCATTCATGTGTTACTTCCTGCAGAAGTCTCCCATGTTCTGTAACCATGCTTGATTCTTCTCCTTTACACAACTGTGACATTGTGCTATATTTCAGTTACATGACAAAATGTATTATAATTGGCTGGATTATAAGTCTCATTTTTATTTTTTATTTTAATTGGTACAGGGTCTCACTATGCAGCTTGGACTCGTAGTGATTCTCCTATCTTAGCCTCCCCAGTGCTGGGATTACAGACACATACCATCACACTCGGTTTCGAGACTGGCACAGTGTGCCTGGGGTTCTGGGGCTGGTATGATATGTGGTACGGGAGATCGAACCTGGGTCCTTCTACTTTCCAGGCATGTGCTTAGACTGCTGAGCTGTCTCCCCAGCCCATAAGTCTCTTTTTTATCCTTCTATACTATAAACACTATGAAAGCAAGGCACACATACTGTGGCTTATTATTAACTTCTAGTGTTTGGTCCAGGTATTGTGTAGAATGTGCTTATTAAATAATTCTAAATTGATTGAATAATAATTTGAAAACGTATTTTGATTTTTAATGCAGGAGGCAGAATAAATATACCAACTATCTATCACTGACAATATTTTGATTGGCTTAGCTACCAATATAACAGACCAATGTACTCTAAACAAGATAATAAACCAAACAACTAGCATTTAGTTGGATGTGCAACTAGATACTTTTCAGATTCTCTGCTATAGAGTTAGTTGTCATAAAATTCTAGCTTCTAAAGTGCAAAGGAGAGCATTTCTTGCTTCTACATCTCCCACAGTTCCTGCCTTAGTGAACGTGTCTTGATTTGCTGTCATTAAATGTAGTTTGAGAAGCACTTGTATGGACTAGTGCCTGATTAGGTCTTAGCGCCTGCTTAGGCAAGCACAAGAATGGGGGGTTCAATCCCCAGCACCACATGCCACGTGGGCCTTGCCTCTGGGTATGCTGAGCTGACCACCGAGACCAGCCATGGCGATCCATGCCTGTAATCTCAGCTCTGGGGAGGCTGAAAAGGATAACTGAGTCTGAGCTGTGTAGTAAGACCCTATACCAAATGCATAAACTTTTAAAAAAGGAAAAAGAAAAGTGCTTGTGTTCTAATAGATCTACCTGGTTCTAAACATCTGTTCCTGCCTAACAAGTGCTGCATTCATTTTCATGGCACTGATTCACAGAGGTAAACAGAGCCTTGGCAGGCTGTAGGGAAGCTGTGTTTGCTTCCTTCATTAATTACTAGTGGAGCATTAAGACGTGTATCCCCGCTTGAGCCAAGTTGGGTAGCTCCTGGCACTTAATATTAGGGTGCTTTCAAAAGCTGAGACAGGTATTGACATGCTGGAGGCCGTGCCCTATGGCTGGCACAGTGGTGGCTCTCATGCCACGGCTACACACAGCCTCACACGCGTCAGGACCAAGAGAGCTGTCCTTCAGTTCTTGCAGCTCTTGGTTAACACAGGGTAACAAGTATGTGTCCGTAGGCACCTCTGAAAGTAACTGTCACAAGCTGTGAGAAACATAGAGAAAGCTTAAAGATAAATGACAAATCGGCACAATGAGATTAGCCAGCTAATAAAAGAAATATGAATGAGAATGTAAGTCATGAATTACATACCATTTAGTGTCTAATTATTAACACAGTTAAAACAAAAAATTTATATCCTTGAACATGTGAGCTTACATGGCATCAAAGTGGCCATATAAAAAGAGAAATATGAGACTAACAGATGGTTACTGATAGTAGTAGATTTTATCACAGAACCATCAGATTATGATAAAATATGAATAAAGACAAAAGAATACAATCAACAATGTTCAATAATTGATCATATTTAGATATTTTTGCATTATATAAAATCTTTTAAATATTTACAAGAAAAACTTACAAAAATGAGCTGTAATCTACAAAAAAAATATCTACTCTGAAGCAGATATTTTGGAGACTATTGATTCCCATCACAAAGTATCACAAAGTAATGAAATAAAATAGAAACATACAGAATTAATCTAGTCACTTGGTAGTGTCTGAATCTGAAGGACAGAGGAATTAGGAAAGACAAATTCTTTTTTTTTGTTACATATTAACTTCAATCATAATAAATGGAGAGAGTGCTACAAAGTTATTTCAAAAAGGCAGTATGATTCAGGTGACACTGAGACCTAGTCATGATCTTAGTGAATATATTTACACACTCCCACCCCTCCCAAAAAAATGTCAATCTGAATGGAGTTGGCTCAACCAAAAATACTAAAACAAGTGCCCATTCTTATCCAGGGTGAAGGGAGCCTCCTGTGGCTGAACTTGAACATTCTGGCCAGCGAGAAAAATCTTTCTATGACAATGAAGGCATGGTGTTATATTCCCTGGATCTGATTCTAATTTTATTCCTCCCAAGTCACCTTTTGGTTTAGGGCTGGTCTTTAATGTTTACGACTAAGTACAAGGTGAATGCTCTGTAAGAGAGCTCCGTGCATGGAGCGGCTGTGTCCCAGTGGTGAATTCCTCCCAAGAGGTGCCTTCCTCTGCTGCGGGAAAAGGAAGCTTATATGATGTTAAAGCTATTCAAGGTGCAAGGCCAGAAGCCGACATATATGTTTTATGTGTAGTATATCAAATTTTGCGCTATGTGCTGTTAATACTCAGTTCTGTGTCCCGGGTTCTGAGAAGAGTTTGGCATGGTATGCATGAGGCGCTTAGGCATTTGGTGGAGGCAGGAGATAACTGGAAAAAGACAGATTTAACAAAGCTGATAGGATTATAGGTAAACCATTTTTCATACATTAAAATAAATAACATAGATTTAAGAGTTAAATTTAAAAATAGAAAAACTGATATCTGTGTTTTGAGCATTCTTTGAGCAAAAGAAATGCTCAAATGTTGTAGTACCTCTGAAGAGACAATTTTGCAAGTTTAGATCAGGAAGACTTCACAAGAGAAATAGCAATCTGATTATGCAAATATTAAAAACTTATGTTAGCAAAATATAATAACCACCAGGATTAAAAGCCAGACAGCATGGGAAATGCTTGCAGAAAATGCAAAGCCAAATGCCTGGTGCCTTTATTATGTGAAAGGCTTGTACAAATTGATAAGAGAAACATCGTAATTCCAAGAGTATAAACAGACAAGTCATAAAAAAGAAATTAAATCTAGTAAGCAAACGTAAGAGGAAAGCACTTGACTGAGCTGATAATCAAAGACATTCAAAAGAATAATTTTCTAAAATCACTGTTTCATTAAATTTTTCTAAATTTAAGTTAGCAAATAAAATACAGTTTTATTTTTATAAAGCCCAGTGCTGGTAAGGATGTTGTAAAAATATGTTCTCATATTTTGTTGGTGATCTTTTATAAATTAGTATGTCCCTTTTGGAAAACATTTGGCAGTACAATATCATGAGCCATAAAAATGTTTATGGCTTTGACTCAGTAATTTCACTGCTGGGAATTTATCTTGAGAAAGATGAATCCAAAATATGGAAAAAATTAAAAGCTTAAAATAAACTGGGAAACACTAAGTGTTTCACGATAGGGGAATGGTTAATATGTCTTGCTACAACGATTGGATAAAAATTACAGCCATTAGCAACTCTACAGGCATGGACAATTGCAGATCAACAGAAAGATTCTTGTGCTTTAATATAAAATGAAAATAGAATATCTGCATCAAAATGTTCAAAAGAAGAAAAAAGTTGTATGAAATACAAGTTTACAAGTTTTAAATGACTGAGTTAGTGATCTCTCTCCCCCATCATTTTGCAGGATTGGGAGTTGAACCCGGTGGCAGGCAACATCTCTAGGTCTTTTTTGTTTTGAGATAGGGTCTTGCTAAGTTGTCAAAGCTGGCCTTGAACGTTTGATCATTCTACTTCAGAGTCCCAAGTAGCTAGATTTATAGTCATCTGGCAGAGTGGTTGGCTCCTTACCAGTGTAGCTGTAACGTTCTTTCAGTTGGCCATT
Organism: Capromys pilorides; assembly: GCA_004027915.1. Classification (NCBI taxonomy): domain Eukaryota; kingdom Metazoa; phylum Chordata; class Mammalia; order Rodentia; family Capromyidae; genus Capromys; species Capromys pilorides. Next base: position 5,680 of record PVKN010042720.1, on the reverse strand, counting down.
GCCTCCCTGTCTATCCCCATCCCTCTCCCACCTCCACGCCCAGCTTCCAGCATCTCATTCATCTGTATCAGTGCTGCACAAGTTCCAGTCAGCCAAGAAGCCCTCCCACCCCACCAGCCTCATGGCACCTTCTGCTCCATGCCCCTGGCGTGCTGAAGCTGTCTTAACATTTCTATTACAGCCTGGATACAATCTGCCTTGTGTGTAAATATACAGAATATGCCTGTTTCTGTAGCGGAATTTCTGAACCTCTAGAGGGCAGGGAACTATTTCATTTATTTTTCTGTTGCACGGCATGGGGCATAGTGCTTTGCCTGTGTGGTTTGAGTGCCAGACAGAATACAAGCCAAAATGAATTAAAACGCACTGCAGTGAATGTACTTTTGATTTCCTGGCAGGTGGAGCTCATGAAGGTCTGCAGCACTTGGGTCCTTTTGGCAACATTCCAAACATTGTGGCAGAGTTGACTGGCGACAACATTCCTAAGGACTTCAGTGAGGATCAGGGCTACCCCGACCCTCCAAATCCCTGTCCAGTTGGCAAAACGGGTAATGGACATGTCTTTGGGTTGCTATGCACAGTAGAGGGAATAGGGGCGGAAACTGGAAACTGTAACATAGGCTACAGTGCAGGCTCTCTCTTTAGGAAGGTACATCTATTATCACTTAAGGTGTGGCCTTTTCTGTCTTCCATGGGTACAAAGCTCCAAGCAACCAAAGTAGCTGGATGTGACCACGCTAATGTGGAGCTACTGGCCCAGGATGGTGGGAAAACCTGAGTCACTGCCTGGCTTCAGTGCTTCAGCCATGTTTTGCGTGTGTGCATGTAGGGCTGGGAGGGGTAGGGAAAAAACCCAGCTCAGATTGGATAGCAGCAGTCTCCACAAGCAGCTGCTTATGTTGATCAGAATAGTGTAGTGCTGGGTTCCCAAAGTGTGACCCTGCCTGGCCTCAGTCAGGAAATTATCAGCAATGTGAAGCTGGAGACCATAGTGTAAGTGGTAACCAGCCCTCCAAGTCATTCTGGTGTGTGCTAGAGTTGGAGACCTGCTGTCATAAGAGAAAGAAAGAGACCCAGAATTTGAACCAGAAGATCTGAGTCCTACTATTAACCACAGCACATCCCTTTACTTCCTTGGGCCTCTGTGCCCTTAGTCAAAGGATTGCCTTAAAGAAACACGGAGTGTAATTCTATCCTGAAAAAAGAAAGCAGAACATAATCTGGCTAGTTTTGTGCATGTAGGGATCTGAGAAGCAAACAAGCCATGTGGGCTGGTGGAGGTGGAGAAAATCCCATCTCTATTTTCATATTATCTCTCATTCCCTTTGCTATCTTCCCACTAATCTAATATCTTGCACATTATTTGTTCTACCACAGTTGCTAAACTAAAAGGAAAATAATTTGCAAAATTTAGCTATTATTTGTGCAAAGTGCATGAGAAGACCTGACTCACAGGGAATTGTGTGTGATGCCGTATAGAGACACTGGCCTCAGGGCTGGGATGAAGATGCTAGAGCACATCTGTGGACTCCAGACCTTCAGGTTCCAGAGCAGTATTTTATCTCCATGTCTGTTTCAACCCACTCAGAGCTACCTGGGAAGCAATTATGCAAGGTTGCAGATGGCCACAGGCAGCTGCTGGAGCTCTGCCCAGGACACCTTTCCTACATGTTGATTGCTTTAGAGGGAGAAAGTAGAAATAGCTCAGTGAAAATTGGGGAACCACCTTGGAGCCACTTTGGGGATTTGTTTAGTCTGAAAGCCTTCCTCACTAGCTCCAAGTTTCTAAGAGCAGAGATATTTTGTGCTTTAGGCTGCTGGAAGCTTCTGCTCAGTCCCCAAGCCATATCTTCACTAGTTTTAAACAGACTCCCTTTCGGTGTTGACTGGAAGCATCATTATCCCTTTGAAAATTGATCCTCTACCCATTCCTGCAGCATTGTACAAAATTTGCCATTATTTTGGCATCATACCTAGTGAGATCTTTTAGCTAGGTCACAGATAATAGTAGCACCCTAGAGGAGATAACCTTCTTTCTTTGATTTAAATTGAAAATATATTTTGTCACAAAGTGAAATCACACAATAAGTTGTCATTTAAAGGGAGTAGTGGGGAGGGAACTAAAACATATTGCAAGCTTAAGTGTCTGGTGCTCCTACATGATCATCTATCTTCCTCATAGCAACTCTGTGTTTTATTATTTGCGCCTGACATGAATAAGTAGCCGCAAAGAAGCAGATTAACTTTCCCCAGGACATAATGGGGCTTTGATTTTTGAGCTCTAGTCTGACACCAAAGAGATAGCCATTGCTACTATAACAATAGCATCGAGCCAAAGGATTACTGTTCTTATTTTATAATATATTGCAGCCTAATTTTTTTCTTTTTTAAGCCCGGGTTTTGCTATGTTTCTCAGGCTGGTCTCAAACATTTTTTTTTAAAACCAGGGATTGAACTCAGGACCTTGTGCAGGCCGGCTCTTATTCTACTGAGCTATCTCCCTGGCTTATTGTATAATATACTTCCTCAAAGATGCTAACATGTTTTCTAAAGAGTTTCCCCAGGAGAAAATAGAGAATGATGTGCAATAGAAGTACACTCTTTACAAAAGTAATTTCTACTGTAATGGATAAAATATTTTAGTGACCCAACACAAAGGAAATTAATTTCTCACTTGCATGTGAGGCCCTGCCAGAGGTGGGCATGGGGAAGGAAGGTGGATGGTTTGGTACCCTGAATTCCCATCTCTACACTGATACTCACTGAGTCCTTAGTGGCACGATGCAGTATGCAGACTGTAGATGCTGCTGAGGGGTGGATAACAGAGTTTCACAGGAAGTTCCTATGGACCAGACCTGGAAGTGGGATACATTATGTCTGCCCACATTCAGTTAGACATAACTCAGTTCTATGACTCCACATGAACACAAAGCAAGGTGGGAAAATTAGCCTCATTCTATGTCAAAGAGGAAAAGGAGGTAGATTTAGTGGATAGCCAATGGGTCAGATCTCTGCTACAGGAGTAGGAGGTAAGGTAAACATTCCATTGAACAGGTAGATTGACTCACCAATGAACAGGGACTGGGAGAGGCTGATAGGAGTACACTGACTTTCCTATGTCTAGATGTTTTCGATGAATTAACTCAGAATAACAATCAATGCCTTGGCCATTCGTCAAACCCTTTTGCTGTCTGCAGCAGATGATGGATGTCTGGAAAACACCCCTGACACAGCAGAGTTCAGTCGGGAATTCCAGTTGCACCAGCACCGTTTTGATCCAGAGCATGACTACCCAGGCTTGGGCAAGTGGGTAAGTCCAGATAAGCTGCTAGTGGCCTTGCATGTGGTTCTCTGAAGGCACTGATGGAAGAGACGAGCACTGGAAGTGGAGGGAGAGAAGAAAAGATATTTGGAAGCTAAGTTTTCATGAAACCCCTGGCTGAGTGGGACTTAAAGTGACTATCATCCAAAACCACACTTGAGGACCTTGGCAGCAATATATCAAAACCATCCAAAGAAAACATAGCCTAACAAGGTCACATCCATGTCCAGTCCCCAGAGACTTCCACTCTGGTCTACCCCACACCCTGGGCCATAACACATTCTCAAATCTTACCAGTTTCTCATGCACCCATGAGATTTTGTCAAAGTGATTTTTAAGAAAAAAGATGCAGAGAAAGCTCACAAATTTGATCTTTGTTTAGGGGAGATGATTTTTGTTTAGACTAATGGAGAATCAAGGAAAAAGGATAGAGACAGTCATATGTAATTCTGCTTCACAGAAAGAAAAAAGATTTCTATGCAGAAAGCAGTGAGCTTGTTGTCAGCCTCAGGGCGGTGTGCACAGCTGTCAGTTAAGGGAGTCGCATATAAGTACTGTGAGAGAGAAACGGCCATTTGGCACTGATGTGCTAAAATCCTGTCTTGCCAACCTGTCTTCCTTTACCTGCCAGCATTATTCATTTACTTGCAAGCTTGATGAGAATGAAACAGGCAGGGTGCATTTGGACTTGGGGAACATACTGCCAAGATCTTTTAGGATCTCCTATTGGAAGAGGTAGAGCCATGCAGCCTGGGCAACAGAATACGACCCAAAGGGAGCTTATTAAAAAACATGTTAAGAAGGAATGATATTTTACAGTGTTCTGCTTGTCTTAGCCCTACTCCACTCCCATTTTTACCAATGCTTGTAATAGAAACATAGAGCATGTACTTATCAGATTCTCAGAGGATGGAACAGAATTGGAAGGACTGGATGACACAGTGGAAATTGACAAACATCCCAGCAGGATAGAAGAGTGAGTCAAACAAGATTAAAATTGGGGATATGGCTAGGTTCCTATGGTTAGCCTTATGTAATCAAACGAGAATGTTGTGTGAGAAAAGGGGAAATACTTCAGAGAGTTCATTCTCATATTAGAGTAGGTGGCCAGTGTGTCTGCAGAGTGAGAGAATGAGCAAAGATATTCCAGACCACCTAAGGTGTCCATCCATTCTCAGGTCTGAAACCTCAAAAGTGAATACGCTGCCCCTCTTTATCCTTCTGTTCAGTTTTTTGGCAGATGTTAGCAAGAGCTGCTTTGTGGAGCCATTTTTAAGCCTACATGCTAAAGAAACAGAAAAATGCCTATGGTCTTTCAAATAGAGACAGAAATTGTGAAAGATTTCTATAAAAGTTATCTTGATAGCATGTTAAACAATGGACTAAAATAAGCAACTATGGACCACAGAAGAAAATATAGGAAGAAATTCTAGTTATAATGGTTACAGTTATGTGAACAAAAGAGAATCTATGACATTTCAAAGCAGGGGGAACAACTGGAATTGTTATCTGACATAAATGTAACAGGAAGAAGAAATAAGAGAAGTTCTAGGTCTATATAAAATAGATGATAATTAACTTTTCCTCTGAAGGCATTTTAAAAAGACAGGAGAGGAAGACAGGGAGGGGAAGACCAAAAAATCACACAGGAGCACTTGGAGGGAAGGCATCTCAGGAGATGGGCAAAGTATTGAAGCAAGGAGCAAGTAGAAGAATATCGAGCCTGCTCAACAAAGTGCAAAGGGAAAGAGAAGGTCCTGAGCCTGCTTGGTTTCGGGGGCTGTGCTGCGCACTCAGTATGCTGATTTTTCAAGAGTTTACGGTCTTGTGATGAGATATGGGTGATGAGAATCTTCTCAGCTTTGCTTCTAGCTATTCTAAGAGGGCTGGGTGCAATTGCTGGGGAACATGGAAGCCAAGGGAAAGGCGAATCAGCGCTGGGGGCCATGGTGCCTGATGGGCACAGGAGCTGCCAAGGAAGTCCAAGCACTCATAAGGGCAGCCCCAAGTCTCAGGTGGGAATATGTCCAGCTTACGTGGAGGCTCAACATGAGAAAAATGTGAAAACATCCAAGTGAGGGCAGAGAGCCCAACTGGCGGTGTGGAGTGGGAGTGACAGAAAACTTTCCAACTCTTCTTACCTCTTCTTGAAAACCTTTGCAAGTGTCTCTCACCACGTTTCATTCTTAGTGCTTGATAGGACCATCACCCTCTGTCTTTTTCTGTGCTTCCTTCTCAAAATAGTGACCTGAGTTTCTCTCAGTCATTCCCCTTTTTTTGTCCCCATCAGAGCTAAAAACTAGAACTTAGGATCATGTGAAAGAGATAATCACAGATCAGTGGTTAAAACAATGTTTA
>PVKN010042719.1:0-10371 GCA_004027915.1 Capromys pilorides | reverse complement strand
ACACAGATCAGACTCACAGTGGCCCTCCTGTTTTCAGCCTCCCAAGAGCTGGGATTACAGGCGTGCACCACCACGCACCGTCTCAAGGCTCTCTGGGAGCGGGGCCAGCACAGCACCACAGGGATCTAACCTCAGTCTCTGTGTCTGCCTAAGCAGGCATTTAAGCCACTGAGCTATCTGGCCGGCCCTATAAACAGAAAATTCTTGAGCATTCCCTCTAAGCAGTTCATTGATCAATCATTTCATATTTTTTAAAATAAGTTTCATTTTTAGAACAATTTTAGGTTTACATGAAAATTTTACAGCATATGGTTTCCACAAATAGCCTTTGTTCTCCTCCTCTTCCTTCCAGAGTCTGTCCAAGTAGCATCTTACTTTGGGATGACCAATTGTCCCAACTGATGAACCAATATAACACATTATTACTCAGCAAAGTCCAGAGCTTACAGTAAGGCCCACACTTCATGCTGCATATCCTATGGAGTCTGACAAATATGTAACATCATATGCCCACCATCACAGGATCATACAGAATGTATGCTCCCAAAAATGCCCTGTGGTTCACCTCTTCAACCTCTCCACTCACTGAACCCTTGGCAATCACTGATGATTTTATGATCTCTAAAGTTTTATCCTTCCCAGGATGTTTTATTAATTACATTCATATGATGCGTAACCTTTTCAAGTTGCCTACTTCCACCTAGAAATACGCACCCAACCCTCCCCCACCCGCCCTATCTTTTCATAGCTTGAAAGTTTACTTCATTTTCATCACTGAGTAATGGATGTGGTTTGTTTATGCATTCACCTATTTTAGGACAACTTGGCTCCTTCTGAGTTTTGTAGATTATGAATCACATATGTTTGTGTTAAGTTTTTTGTGGACATAAGTTTTCAACCCCTTTGAGTAAATACACACGAGTCCGTTGCTGAATTATATGGTAAATCTCTGTTTATCTTGGCAAGAAATTCTCATACTGACTTCTGAAGTGGCTGTACCGCTTTGCGTTCACACTAGCAGTGAGTGCGAGTTTCCCTTGCTCCTCTTTCTTGCCAGCATGGGGCTGATCTGCTAAGTCTTTAGTCTTTCCATGTAAGGTTTAGAATCACTTACCAACATACACAAAATAGTTAGCTGGGTTTTCGATTGGGTTGGCATTAAATCTATAAAGTTGTGGAGAATGGACACCTTAATAACATTCCCTGTCTATGAACACAGACTACCGCTCCATTCACTTAGTTTTTCTGACACATCCTCGCCCTGTAGTTCAAATTGGCTTTGAACTCACTTTGAAGCCACAAACTCACTGACTCTTATGTCTCGGCCTCCTGAGTCGAGTGTGGGAATTACAGGTATGTGCCATCATGTCTAGCCTCATTCATTTAGACCTCTGATTTCTTTGGTCAGAATTTTGTAGATTTTCTCCTATAGTTCTTATACATGTTTTGTTAAATGTATACTTACATGCTTTCATTGTTTGGTACCAGTGTAAATAGTGTGGTGGTTTTAGTGTACATTTCCAATTATTCATTGCTGAGTGTCTCAGCTACTCTTCTCTCATTGCTGGGACAAAATACCCGACACCCCAAATGAAGGAGGAAGAGGTTTATTTAGCTCACAGTTACTGGAGGTTTCAGTCCATACTCAGCTGGGTCCAAGGCAGAGAGCAGCAGTTCATGGCGGTGGCAAAGAGCAGCAGCAAATGGGAGGAGTAGCAAAAGCAACAACTGCAGAGAGCAAGTCCATCTCCCTCATGTTGCATTCAGGCCATCCACCCCAGGCTGGGTGTAGCACTCACACCCATAATCCCAGCAGCACCCACACCCATAATCTCAGAGGATCAGGAGCTAATCACTAACTATAGAAATCCATCCCATTACTGCATAAGGCTTTGAGGGGACAGCTAGACACAAACTATAACACTGGGTATCAGAAAGCAATTGACTTTTGCACATTAACCTTGTATTCTGCATCTTTGGTGTAATGGATATGTACCTAAGTGTGGTAGTTGATTCACTGTGTCAACTTGAGGAAGCTTGGCTTGACTAGTTCAGCAGGTTCCAGGCTGTGGGGGTCCTGGAGGGCCCAACCTGGGATGCGACCTTGAAGTGAAATTGGTTCCACCCTAGAGTGTGATTGGACCTGCCCTGGGGCATGATTGGTTCTATCTTAGGGCGCAACAGGCTGCCCCAGAGTGACTCAACACAAAGCGTATATAAAGGAGTTGGGGAAGGCTTTGTGGACCACCTTGCCTTGCCTTCTTGGAGAAGTCCTGGTCTTTGGAGGAACTTGATCTTCACAGTGGAGTGCCTGTCTTCACAGTCAGTGCAGAAGGAAGAGAGAGGCTTGAAGGACACCACCACCACAGCTGCTCTTCCTCTGATCTTCAGTGTTTTCTGCTGCTGTGAACTGCTGCTATCTTCTTGGAGCCAATGAAGTATGAACTGAAGCCTCCACAAACTGTGAGCTAAATAAACCTTTATTTAGGGGAGAGAGCTCAAGGGCACAAGTATCTGCCTGGCAAGTGTAAGGTCCTGAGTTTGATTGCCAGTTCCACTAAATAAATAAATACATAAATATAAATAAATAAACCTTCCTTCCTTCATTTTGAGTGTCAGGCATTTGTTCCAGCAGCAAGAGAAGAGTAACTAAGACAGAATTTGGTACTGGAAGTAGGACTGTTGCTATGGCTATACCTGACAATGTGGATTACAAGCTTTTGGGAGTGGCTTACGGGAAGAGGTAGGAAGGGTTCAGAGATGTCACCTATAAGCAAAGCACTGGAACAGCTTCAGTTTTTCTGTTTGGGAGCTTCTGGTCAGAGCTCAGGATGCTGATAGAAAGCCTGCCTGTAAAGATCAGGCTGGACAAGTTTCTGCTAGGAAGAAGAATTGCATTGGTTGTTGGACTGAAGATGATTTATATTATGGCTTGGCAGAAGATTTGTCTGCATTTTGCTCCAATCCAGAGACTTTGCCTGAGACTGAAATCAAGTGCAGTGGACTAGTTAATCTTGAAGAAGAAATTTTAAAGCAGCCAAATATTGGGGCAGTGGTGTGGTTGTTGTTGGGAGCTTTTAACCAGGTTTATGTTACAAATCAAGAGCAAGGGGCCAGGGAGATAGCTCCATGGCACAAGTGCCTCCCTGGCAAGTGCAAGATTGTGAGTTCAAATCCCAGTCCCAAATAAATAAATAAATAAATAAATAAATAAATAAATAAATAAAATTCAACACCTGTCTTAAAAAAAAAAAGAGCAAAGAGCCCAAAAGGATGATTTAAAATGCAAGTTTGGCCAAAAAGGAAACACTAGGAAGGCTGTGGACTGTGAAGGTAGAGCTGAGGAGATCTCCATTGCTAAGAAGGAACAGGAGAGTAAAAAAGATGTCCTGAGAGCATCACAGGAGGTGGCAGGTTCTCTCTCTTTGCAGCCTCAGAGTTGCAAGGGTGAGGGATTTTGCTTTGGGAGAAACCCGCAGAGCCCCATATTCCAGAATAGAGACAGCAGCCACACCAGATTGCAGAATGGTACCAGCATAGAGAATTTCTTCCTTGGAATCATGGTCAGAGTGCTCAGTGATCCAGGCACTCAGTCCCTACAGCTAAGAGAGAAGGAATCCTGGCTACTGCTCTAGCTGGCAGCATCTCTTGGCATCATCCACATGACATTGGTTTTAGACACATGCACAATGCAGGAGTTCTGAGGTTAAGAAGGCTTCCACCTTGATTTCAGAAGAAGGCCTGGGAGGCCAGGTAGTATGCTCTTGAGAGGGCAGTGAGTAAAGCTGTGAATGAGAAGCCTATTCAGTGGAAACTTCAGAAGTCTGAAAAAGCCAGGAATGTTGATGGTCTAAGGAAAGCCACAGAAAGGGAACAAAGCAGGCCTGAGAGAAAAGCCATGTGAGCTACCAGCAGGAGTGCCATAGGGGTGGAGCCACATAAGGCTTTAGAGCTCACAACTCATTACAGGTTGCATTGGTGTTCCACATGGAACTACAGGACTTAATGTTTGCCATTCTGGATTTTGATCTTGTTTTGGTCCCAACTGTTTGTATCCTGCTGTTTATACCTTTAGGAATGGCAATACTTATCTTGTGCCTTTGAATGTTGGAAGTGTTTAGCTTTTCATTTGTAGAAGGGCTCACAGCTAAGAATTTACCTTAAATTTTGGAGGCTTGGGACGTGGACTTTTCAGCATTGCTGAAACTGTTGGGACTTTGGCAATTCTTTTTTTTTTTTTTTTTTTCAGAATTGGGAATTGAACTCAGGACCTTGCACTTGCCAGGCAGGCACTTGTGCCCCTGAGCTATCTTCCCTGCCTCAACTTTGGCAATTTTTTTTTTTTTTTTTGTGGACCAGGGTTTGAACTCATGACCTTGCCCTTGCCAGGTAGGCACTTGTGCCACGGAGCTATCTCCCCAGCCCCTGGCAACTCTTATAGATAGACTAAAGTGCCTTTTGTATAAATGGGTGCTCATGAGACTTTAGGGGGCCAGGGAAAACATATCATGGTTCTAATGTTATACAGTGTTCAAGTTGTAAAATGTTTAAGCATGTCTATGTACCTGGAAACTGTCTTAAAGAAGTATATGTGTAGTTGCCAAGTTGACAAGGGGTGGATTGTGGCAGTTGATACATCATGTCAGCTTGAGGAAGTGTGGCTGGATTGGCTCAGCCAGTTCCAGGATATGGAGGCCCTGCCCTGTAAGGCCCAACCTAGGGTGTGTTTGGTTCCACCTTGAAGTGTGATTGGTTCCACCCTAGGGTGCAATGGGCTGTCCCAGAGCAACTCAACACAAAGTGTATATAAAGGAATTGAGGAAGGCTTAGTGGGCCACCATGTCCCACTTCTTTGGAGAAGTCCTGGTCTTCGCAGTCAGAGTAGAAGAAAAAGAGAGGCTTGATGGACACCACAGCTGCTGCTCCTCCTCTGATCTTCAGTGTTTTCTGCCACCATGAGCTGCTGCCCTTTGCTTTGGAGCCAGCTGAGTATGAACTGAAACCGCCACAAACTGTGAGCTAAATAAATCTTTCCTTCCTTTATTTTGAGTGTGAGATATTTGTCCCAGCAATGAGTAAAACAGTAACTAAGACACTGAGGTTTAGGCAAAAGCCTGGACAAGTCAGGAGGCCAGAGGAGGGGCTATTCCACATCTCAATCCAGAGGCTGCCCACACATGTGCCTTTGTTGCTGGAAGATTTCCTTCCACACCCAGTACAGGGTCACGGCTGAGACCTCTACAGCAAAAGACATTACCAAGAGAAATGCCTACAGAGTCATGTATCATAGCTTGCATGCGACATAGGAGCTTTTGGATGTAAGGACCCAAAGACCCAAGGAAAACTATGTTTTTTAGGGACAGAAGTGCAGAAGTAGGGCTGGAGAACACATGGTGTGCACTAACGGCAACTGATAGGTCTTTACCAAAGTCCTCTTGTTCAGATTCACCTTGGCCTGTCTGTGTGGCTTGTCTCCCTTTGTGTATACAGCAGGACACCTGCCACATGTCCCTAGTCAAAGGAATAGGAAAGGAGAGGAACAGGGAATGACCTTCAGCTTTGGTAGTTGTCTTAATTTTCTCTAATGTAAAACACTCTGGATACCACTGTACCATATTTGGGGTGTCATATTTTGAGCTCTGACAGAGCTGACAAGCTCTGGGACTTCAGGTTTCCCCTCCTGGGGCACTTTCCTGGGCTGCAGTCAAAGGGATCAGTGGTGTTCATTTCCTGCCCCCACAGGTGACAGGTCAGGAAGGACAACCTCAGGCAAGCAGGCTCCCAAAGCTAAGGGCCCGGTGGGCAGGCATGGAGCCCAGCCTGGCCAGAAGGAGCGGGGCAGAGGCAGCCCAAGGTCTGGGCGCCCCCAGAGAAAGCAGACAGAAAGTAGGAGCCGCTGTGCAGAGCTGCGGAGACAGGAGCGGAGTCCAGTCGGAAGGACGGGCGAGGCCAGGAGGAAGAAGGGCATGGACAGGAGGGCTTCCACCAAGAAGCAGAGAGCACCCTCAAAGGACAAAGTGGTTCTGGGGAAGGAGGAGGCATGGAAGCAGCTGAAGAATCCCAGGTATGCGTGGCTCAGATTCTGGAGTGCTCTCCCATCCTTCAGTCCTCTGCTGGCCCTCCCCCATCACCTCCCCTGTGCTTGCCTGGTGTCCCCATCTCTGTGAAAGGCAGCACCTGCTCCTCTCCTCCTTCTTTCCACCCCATTTTTGCCACTGACCACCTCTTGGTATCCAGGCAGAACCAGCTTAGAAATCACAGGCATCATGGGTAGCACAGCCACTGACCACTCCAACTGCAGGTACTCATATCACATGTGGGGAGAGGGAGGCTCTGCGTGAGGAGGAAGGTGGCAGTGATGTGGGACAAGTCTCCTGAATTTCACCTGGTGACTGAGCTCATGCCTTTAATTATATGCTCCGCTGTTTCCCCTTCCCAGAGGGGAGAAGGAGACCCTTTAACAGGGCCACCCATGCAAACTGTCTTCTGTCACCAATGTCAGCTGTCCTTGGCCAGGCTGAGATAAGGGTCTAAGAACACACATAGTCTTAACAACCTAGAAGTTGAATGCATTGTTAAGACATCCTGGTGTCCTGTTCATCATCCTAGCTGGCATACAGATGGGATGCAGACGGGATTCGTGTGTGCCACTTTGAGCTGAATGCCATGGCAGGGCTTAGAAGGATGAAAAAGACTCAACGCTGCCTCCACAGAAGCTGGTAGTCTGGCAGGGAAGGTGAGACAGAGGCACAAATTAAGACAAGGCAGAAAGCAGTGCATACACAGCTCTGGGGTGTGCTGGAGTGCTGTACTGCAGAGTGCCAGGGCATCGGGTTTCCTCCCCAGAGAAGGTAAGCATTTCAGCAAGGGCTGGGATGACAGGTGCAATCTGAAAGGGCAGTAGCTGTGTGCCCGCCCCTCCCGGGAGCTGCTCACAGGATGTGCGGGTCTGCAGCCCACAGTCCCTGTGGCCTAGGCCTTTATACACCTAAGAGCACACTGAGACTTCCTGTCTGCTCCTCAGAGAGGCTGGTATAAACAGGTCTTTAAAACTTGCTGTGACCCACACCCATGTTCTGATTCTTCCTTTTAGGAAGCTTTCTAAGGCTGCCCTGGAGTAGATTTCTCTGCCCTCCCCAGCTGCTATGTGGCTTAGCTGAGAATCACTACTTTTATCAGTGAGACTATGCAGAGCACACCCAACAACTTGGATCTGTGGCAGCTAAGCATAATGTCCGGGAGACCGGGAGGATCCTGCATTAGGTTTTCTGTGGGAAGCTGTCCACAGCTATACTGTCCAGTAAGAGAGCCACAGCTCACATGTGGCTCCAAGCACCTGAAACATGGCCAGAGTCACTGAGGAATCGAATCCACAATTTAATTTAATATAATCTTAATTCGAGTTAATACTGCTGAGCTGACACAAGAGTTAGTGAATTTATTTAACAAACAGATTTTTTTTTCTAACAGATGTAGTTCTGAAACTGATTTGGTTTGACTTTTAAGCCAAAGTATTTCTTCTACAAAAAGATGAATTAGCTTTGTCAGTAAGGATGCCAATATCAAGAAAATGACATTTTGCCTCTTGTTTCAGTTATTGGAAAACTTTTAAATATGTCTAAAAGAACTTGGGTATGTGACACTAGTTTTTGAGCTATAATTTTGTGAAATCCAAATACAGACCTAACACAATGGATGGAAATTTGAATAGACATGCAACATGAACAGAAAGTGAATAACAGATTTTTAATTAGTACAAAAAGACTGTAAAATAACAATAATTTTATACGAAGTATATGTTGAAATAATTTTATATATTGGATTAAATGAAATGCATTCTTACTATTCATTTTATCCATTTCTTTTTGCCATATTAACATGGCTACTAGAAAACATTACATTCTAACAAGTGGCAGCAAGCACCATGCTAGACTATGTATGAGAGAAAAGTTAAATCAAATTTAGGGGACAGCCCTGAGGTACACTCGGCTACTAAAGAGGTTGGTGGCCTCTCCTGATGGGCAGAGGTTGTCACCAGCAGCTTTGGAGCAGGGACAGCACAGGCATGCGCACAAGTGTCCGGGAGCGTGCCCCACCATCCTGTCCATGGGAGCCCTCCCCCTCCAGGCCAGGTGAGTAGTCCCCCCTCCTCCTTTCCATCGCTCTGCTGACTCTGCCTTGCCTGGGTCCCAGGTCATCATCCTTGGCCTCCAGTACCTCTGGAGGGGAGTCCTTGTCTGAGGAGGAGCTGGCCCAGATCCTGCAGCAAGTGGAAGAAAAAAAGAAGCTCATTGCCACCATGCGGAACAAGCCCTGGCCCATGGCCAAGAAGCTGACCGAGCTCAGGTGAGCTGGGCAAGGCCAGCCAGGTTTCTCGATGTCCACAAGGCTCAGCTACTTCAGTTGGGAATGGAAGTCTCTTCCTCCTCCTTGCCCTAAGGGGACTTGATAAGAAGAGGGATTCATCCTCATCCCCTAGTGAAACCACAGGAGGAGAGGGGGACCCTCTGGGACCCAGGAGGCCTTGAGATTTGCCAGCCCCAACTGGGAGAGACAGAAACCTGTGTCCAGCCTTTCCATAGCCTGACTGCCCTTCTGTCCAGTGCCCCATGGCACCTGGTGGTTTTGTGCCTCCCTCTTGACTCAGAGAGATTTTCCCAGGGACTCTTCCTATGACATTCCAACAAGCTGGGCTCTCTGGTATTTTGTCGACACCTGGAATTTCTGCATGTGGCACTCACTCTTACTTGCAGTGGAAGAAGCTCTGTCTTCACTACCTCCTCCCTAACACAAGACCATGCTGGGGATGGCACTCATGTACAGCTCTGGTACTGACAGGGGGCTTCTATATTCAATTCCACTGACTTCCCTGGTTTCCATATGAAAGGCTGGCATATCAAGCTTTTTATGACCAGAGTCCATGCTGCAGTCTTGAGAAGAGAACAGAAGTCACACTGCAAACTTTTGGTTTTCTACTAGAAAATTCCCAGCTGACGTTACATTTCCCCCAGTCTCTGCTCTGGTTTTCTACCACAGCCTGTGGGTGAGACTCTTTTTTCCCTTTCCTTGATGTGAAACCTGTTTTTCTTGGCTTCTTTCATACACAGCTCCATCACCGCATTTGTTCACACTCAGGTCAACCCCTCACCTTTTAAGGAGCATGATTCGGCAGTCATGTTTTACCACTATCTACCCAACAGACAGCAAAGATTCTGGCCAAGAGTCACAGGACCATGAAGTAGTTTGTGGCAACTGAAGTGGACCAACCAGGGTTCAAGCCCAGCAACACAGTACAGACTCTGCCAAGTATTCTCGAAAGCACAGCTCCCTCTAGGCCTGGCCGGCCCAGTATTAATATAGTGTGGTCTGAAAATTGCTGATGTTGATACTAAGGGTTCTTGATGCCAAACAATGCTAAGTGAGAAAATGCATATGTTAATTAGCTTGATTTAGCCATTCCACAGTGTAAATAATTATCAAAACATCATGTGAATTTTAAGTAGCATATACATATTTTTTTTGTCAGAGAAATAATTAAAAATAATTGAGAAATGAAAATAAATCTGTGGGAGCTTGGTGTAGTGGCACACGCCTATAATCTCAGGAGGCAGGAGGATCAGTGTGAGCTCAGACCAGCCTGGGCCACAAAAGTGAGCTCAAGGCCAGCCTGAACTGCATACTGAAACCCTGTCTCAAAAAGACAAAAAGAAAAAAAAAAATCTGTGGGGCCGCAAAGATAGCTCAGCCTAGGCAAGCTCAAAGATCCAGGTTCGATCCACAGAACCACATACTACGCTGGCCCTGCCCCAAGTGCACCATGCTGGCCACAGAAACCAGGAGTGGTGGCAGTAAGGGAGAAGCTGTAACAAGAGGATCACTATGAGTCTGAGCTGCATAGCAAGACCCTGTACCAAATACAAAGAAAAAATGAAAGGGGGGGGGCGAGAGAAAGAGAGAGAGAGAGAGAACAGGACAGGACAGGACAGGACAGGACAGGACAGAACAGAAAGGAAAGGAAAGGAAAGGAAAGGAAAGGAAAGGAAAGGAAAGGAAAGGAAAGGAAAGGAAAGGGAAAGAAAAAGAAAATACTCCTATGTGGCTCACAGCAACAGTTCAGACTATGACTTCAACTTAGGCTGTAGGTGGCTCCTTCCTAGTGCCTTTCTCAGAGTCCCTTCTCCCCTGTCCCTCCTCCCCTGTCCCTCCAGGCTGGGTTCTTCTTCCTGTCTGTGGCCTGAGCAACCCTGAGGTCACACTCACAGAACCTCACTCTCACTCAGGGGTTGTTTGATGCATCTTTTATTAACAGTGGAAAAGGAGCAACCCGGATGCTCATGGACATGTGATCTCCAGCTGGCCGAAAGTCTTAGG
>PVKN010042718.1:0-10339 GCA_004027915.1 Capromys pilorides | reverse complement strand
ACTGAATGACAAGGTTATGGTCGAGGTAAAGGACCAATGTGTGAAAAAATAATGCAAAGAAGTGAAACTATGAATCATGACATATGACAAGATGCTGCTGAGGGAACTTAGTTGCAGCATTTTGGGGAGATTTTCTGCTTAGGTGAATTAGAGGGCTGGGAAGTCAATTAAGGCCTGATTGGATCAGTAATAACACTAAAAAACAAAGAGACAAGAACAAGTCCTACAATGACTTTCCTTCCCCAAGCCCTTGGAGCTCATTTCTCAAACCTCTCTTTTCCAGGAGAGATGGCTGAATCCAGAAATTTATATCTCAAAAGACAACACTGTTGAAGAACTGGGATTATGGGTGATACTCAAAGACAATGAGGGGCAGGTAGGCTTATGATAGAAATGTGAGTGGATGATGGTGATATTTAAGATGACAGATATAGTATACATGACCTCTCCTTCCTGAAGCCAGGCCAGGCCAGAACAGAAAAGGACTTTAGAGATGATTGTTGATAGGTATAGCAGCAAAGATGAACCTCCACATGGTTATGCTGAATAAAAGAAGCCAAACAAAAATACAAATGCATGGTTGTATTTGTATAAAATTCTAGAAAAGTAAAACTTATTTAAAGAGACAGAACCCCTGTGAATGATTGCTTGGAGATGGAGATATGGTTAGGTGTTTTGTAGAGGAGCATGAAGAAAGCTCTGGAGATTAAGAATATGTTCAAAATCCTGATGTCTTAATAGGGTTTGTAAAAGTATTCAAGTGTCAGAACCTACCAAATTGTACATGTTATACAACACCAGTTTCTTGAGTACCAAGTATACTTCATGAACACAGTTTCTTAGAGGAACAATATAGGTTACAGGAAATCTATTTGAACCCAGAATGTAAGTAGTCTCGATAAATACTTCTTTGGACAACACTTCAGAAAACAGACTCATTGGAAGAATATCTTTTCTTCCTATGGGAGAAGGATATTTATTCCATAGTAATGTTTAAAATAAAACACAACTATGAAACTTATCGTGCGTGTGCACTGCATTGGTGGCACAGGAGAAATCCTGCTTCTGCCTCCAGCATGCCTGCTGTCTGATGCCAGGGGTGGTTTAGAGTCATTCTGGGGGTGAGAAATCAATCCCCATATTAGTACCTGAAAGATAGAAGCAATATTTTTGTTAGTACTATGAAAAAGTAGGATGTGATCCTTTCTTTCTAGAAGCTTATGATAGATCTAAAAAGGTAGATATAGATAGATAAATAAGATTAGATAGATGATAGATAGATAGATAGATAGATACATACATACATAGATAGAGATGACAGACAGACAACAGACAAATCAGTTATGATCTAAGTTTTATAATACCAATATCGTAAGAACCAAAGAGCAAAAACTATCTGGGAGTAGAAGAAATGAGATTTCTTTGGAATTTGAAGGAAAATATTTCAGCACACAGAGAAGAACCATGGAGCCTTACCCTGGAGGAAATGTGGGGAAGCTCAGACACATAAGGGACTATGTAAATGTATTTGAGAAATACAAGCACAGTCCCCAAAGTAGTCATTATTGATGGACTATACTCCCAGAATAACTTCTTAAAGAGCAGCAAAAACTGGACAATTTTCTCTGCATTGTTCAGTTAGTCTCCTTTATCTGTGAAGGATATGTTCTATGATTTGCATACCTTCACCAGGCATAGTACCAAACTCTAATTATGATTCAACATAAGCAGCTGAGAGGTTTTCCCCTTTGAAGGTTTAGAGTTTGTTCAAGAAAACAGGACTCGGTGGAAGCAACCAGAGTAACACACTACAGTTAGGTCTGATGAGGAAAGAGAAAGTGAATGAGATTATCAGTGAAGGAGCTCAGTTTATCTGTACGAAGCCACAGCTCATGCTTCTGGATATAAGTGAAATATGATGGTTGTAGCCAAGCCCAGCAGCAGGCATGAGAGATTCCACATGTTCCTAAGAGCCAATGTCGGAAGGAGAAGGAATAAGGGAGCCAAGAATCAGTTGCTTTAATCCCTGAAGTCCTTGATGAATAGCTGAGTTCTTGTACATTCTCAGTCCTGGTCTTACAGCCTCCATATGAATGACTGTTGTACTTTTCCAAAGCTGTCTGCCACAGTTAGCCACAGGACACTCTTAGACCCAGGGGTAAGCCTCCCTGAAAAGATCTCATCATGTATTCCTAATAACACTGTTTTTAAACCATGCTACTGCAGGAGGAACTGGAATGGTGTTACTACATAACAAACGTTATTTTAGCCTCTAAGGAAAACAGTAAAAAGCATCAAGCTGAATGGGTAGAAGACAGTTACGGGAATTCCATGACTCTGGATGCCCTGTTTCCCTTGCCATAATTATACATATGCCTGGTCCTATCAATTGCCATCTTATGCTTGCAGAAATCTTTTCAACACAAATCTTCTCTGGGTCTCGCTCTAGTGCCTTCTCCACTCAACTTGAGTGGCTATAAGGAAAACAGGATTCAAATAATGGAAATAAAAACTACTGTCAAAGCTAAGCTATACCTTAAAGATTGAAAGAATTAAATATTATGCCCAATATGGTGCCACTGAAATTGTACCCTAAGCAGCATTCCATACCTTGCGTTCTCGGTAGAGACCGAGGTAGCTGGATACAGACTCCTTAAAATGACAACAAGTTCTGAGTGTGCACGCTAATTTGTTCATGTTAAAGAGGATTCCAGTTATTTTTGCTGGAACCAATAGAACAAGAAGCTTATTTATCTCCTTTTCATTTGAGCAGCTACTTCCTTCCTGACGTTAATGAGGTTGGCATCCCCAGCACCAACCCAGTCCAAATTTCTAATGCACAATTGGAGAGGGCTTTGAAAATCACAGGCTCTTCAGGTCCTTTGCCAGCCTGTGGTGTCCCAATCTTTAAAGGGATCCCCACTTCCAAGGTCAGGGCCTCTAGCATAGCTGGACTTGTGCAGCCTCCAAAAGCAGCAAGCTTTTGAGATGCTCTGGGGATTTGTGCTTTTCTAGAACTTTCAGAATGCCTGTTTGTATTTTGTGCTTAGGGACGGTAACCCAAGGGTGCTTGCTGCTTTTCTGCTTTATGCCCTGGGCAGGGACATCAATTCCACAGGATGATAGCGGTGTGGGATCCACGGAGAGGCAAGAAATGGAAGAAATGGAAGCTTCTGGAGCAACAGAAGTGCACGATGAATCCTGAGCCTCGTCCCTACCAGTTGGCTCAGACGTAAACCGCATGATTTGCATTCAGTGACATTCTCTCAACTGTAGTAAAGCCGGACACTTAGTCACAGCAGGAGCACTATGATAATTTAAGGTGGAGGACAGGTCTACAAAGTCTGTTATGTGGCACCTTGCTCTGTCCCTGAGATTCTAGGTGAAGCTGGGAACAGAGTTTCCTGATTCTGCTGCCCTGCTGCAGAACCGATGAGACCACTTACTTAGCTGCTGAACAGCACAGAACTGAGGTGCCCCAGAGTTTCTAGTGCACAGTTATTGGCCAAACAAGTGTCTACCAGTAGTTCATTTCCCCCTAACATCCTCTTTGAACATTCCTCGGGGAACTTCTGTTACTTCCTGTATTAAGGAAGCTCAACAACATGGCCAGGTTGCTGCTTCTCAATAGCAAGGTAAATTGGGACAAAACTGTTAGTATTGACACTAGATGGGCCAAGAAGAGCATAATTCAGGCATATGCTGGCCTATGGCTAATAAAATTGAAGATGATCTGAAGCTTTGGCTAGTGGGTGAGGGGTCATGAAGATGTATGAAGGTTTCTGCTGTGTTTGGAATTGGGCGCAGAACAGTGTGGTACTAAGATCACAGTTCTACACTGAATATACTGTACAGGTGGTAAATGAAAAATTATTTCCTATGGAAACATAGGCTTAGCGGCCGAAAGCCCTGACTTCTAAATTCATCGTCTAGATGAGAACTGTCTGCAGAAGTGTTTCTCCTAACCAGCACTATTTTTCAAATTTATTGGGAAATCTAGACATAAATAATTCAAATACGCATTTCATTGTAAGACGACTCACTCCTAACATGGATATGGGTTGCAAATTGTTTATTTATTTATGTATTTATTTATTTATGTATTTATTTTGTATTTTAGGGAAGGATCTACAGGGTCTCACTACTAGATAGGACTCATAGTGATCCACCTGTTTATAGCTTTCCAAGAGCTAGGATTTCAGGCATGCATCAACACGCCCAGTCTCAATCTCTGGTTCAGCATGCCCTAGGGGCGGGACCTGCACAGCAGGCCTAGGGATTGAACTTCCCATCCTGAGCCTGCCTGCAGGTTCTTTAATCTGCTGAGATATTTGGCCAGCCCAATTGTTTAAACTTCTGGATAAATCCAGTTGGTGTAACTGAAACCTCATGGAAGTGTTCTACAAAAGGAATCTCTTCCAATCGTGGTGATCCAAAGCTCACTCAGTAATGATTGCCAGGATTGCTGAACTGTCAATGTGAGCAGAATGCCTGCAACAATGCTACGTGGTGGGGGTTGTGCAAATTCAGAGGGTACTGAGGGCTGTGGATGCAGCCTGTGACCATGAAAGAAACTGTATTTACTAAAAGCAGACAAGAACATGAGCTGAACCAAAGAAGTGACTGCTCAAGAAAGACAGACTTTTGTTAACCTGACAGAAACAATGCATGAATTCTAATACTTTATTATTATTATTATTACTATTATTATTATTTCTTAACAATCTGATGCAAAGAAAGGGAGAGCAAATATTGAACATTGTGGATAAAAAGACATAAACACCTTTGTAGACTCTTTAGTTTTTAAGTTTTTTTTTAATTTAGTACAGGGTCTATAGGGTCTGACTAAATAGATTGGACTTATGGTGATCCTCCTGTTTTCAGCCTCCTAAGTGCTGGGGTTATAGGCATGCGCCACCATGCCTAGTCCCAATAGCCATCCCATTGCGCCCCAGAGATGGGGCCAGCATGACACACCAGGGATGGAACTCCAGTCCCTGTGTCTGCCTAAGCAGCTTTAATCCTCTGAGCTATCTTGCTGGCCCCTTCTAGACCCTTTAAACTGAGTGCAGTGTCACTCATTAAAAGATAATGTGCTAGAGTAATAAAAGAATTTAGCAGCATGCTCAAGGACAGAACTGGTGATCTTTGGAGATAGAAGACATTTAAGACAATAAATGATGTCCAAATATTTTTAAATAAAGATATATAGTTTGTGAAGGCTCATGCAACTTTAATTTATATTAATAAGATCTACTCTGTGTGTGCAATGAACCTCTTTAATTCTGTCAGTGTTTCCATATTTAACTGAAATTTAATTACTGTGATGCATGTCTGATTGATTAGACTATGTAAACTGTTTAAATGGTGAATGTCTCACCAGTTGTCTCTGTTCCTCACTGTATTGTTAACGGTCCCAGTGAGCAGGACTCACTTGTTAGGAGGAATGAATAGAAGAATGAAAATATAGACTGTGAAGTAATGGTTTCCTCGTCAGCAGTGCTTTCTTTCCAGTTCAGCTTGTAATCAAGCATGAAGGTCATTTATGAAGTGAAAGAGGTTAGGAAAATGGAACTGGGGTTCCTCTGCCAAGGTCCCACAGTTTCAGAAGTGATGGTAGTTACACAGGCACAGGAGGCTGGAGGCACCCTCCATCCCTGCACCCCCAGGAGGCTGGTTTCACCCCTTCCCATCATCCTAAGGCTCCTATGAACTAATTAGAAAGTGAAGAAGGCCTGCTTGGCTTGAGAAAGCCCAGTGATGACCCACCTCAGTAAAGGAGCTTCTCAGGACCTTTGAGGAACCAGCAGTATAGATGATCTCTTCCTTCCTAGATGTTCCCTTGAAGGCCTACAGAATCTTCCTGAGCTTTGATGGCCCCTCCCAGTTATGGTGTCCTCCATCAACCTACCACAAGGGTGATGTCAGCTTGATAACTGATGCATCCTTCTGTATTCTGAGCCTTTCTTCAACCCTTCCCATGATGTGACAAGGCCTCTTCCAGTGTTCCTCCAGCTTGTGTGCTGGCTTTTTCCAAGGCTGGATCTTTAATGATCAAGAACTGTTTGACTATCCAAAGTGTACTTCTGATTTCTACTGGACTATTGAAAGGAGCAGTTAATGCTTAACATTCTTTTTAATTTTTTTCTTTTTAATTTCTTATAACTTTTTTTTTCCAATTTGAAGATAACTGTGCAATACAACAGCTATTGTCAAATTCCAAGTGCTTTGTTTAATGAAATTTTGTATCGTTTTGAATTATTTTTACTATCTTGTATTTTTTTAAAAAATGAATTGTTGGATCGCAGCCATGCCTGAGATTTGGCATGAGCTCCCAATAAGTCAGCCGCAACCCAGCTCAGTATGGTAGTCAGATCAGAGTTCTATATCGAAAAATGCTCTACAGATGGTAAATTAAGAATTATTTACTGTGGAGAAGTAGGCTTAGAGGCTGAAATCCCTGACTTATAAATTAATTGTCTAGTTGAGAACTGTCTGGAGGAGTGTTTTTCCTAACTAGCAACATTCTTCAAATTTATAAAGTTTTCTCATTTCATTACACAAATAAGGTCAGGGGAGGAAGTGATTGTCAAGAGTTCAACTTCTCATGTCCTTGTCTAAGGACAGATTTGTAGACACCTCTCTATCCTTGGTCTGGACTAGAGAAGGAAAACTACTAACCTGTCCAGGGGTGACAGGGGTAAAAACTATGAGAATGGCAGTCACAGCCTCTCCAGGTTTGCAGAGTGCAAATATAACTTTTTGAAAATGTAAATACTGATAGGTCAGTGTTGTCAGTATTCATTATCTTCTTAATAGGAAGATGTATGAACCAGTTGGTTATCTCTACTAATAAATCAAATTAAACATAAATTCATCTTGACCAATGAATGCAAATCAACTGCTTAATTAAAAGTGATTAAATACTGACAAATTAAAAATTGTTATTTTTTAAAAAATTAAAGTAATTTACAGAAATAGTTCACTGCTTTATTTACATGACTGCTAATAATACGCTGCAGATTTTTTAAAACCCCTTTTCTTTTGTGGCATCTGTGTTTTCTAAAGCTTGAAAGGAATTAAAAACATAAACCTTGAACCTAATGAATTTTTGAAGGATGTATCTTGAAATTAGAGGAAGTAGAATGCTGGTCACATTCCAGAGAATCCTCTGGCAGGCTGAGGCCTAGTAGGAAGTAACATCAGAGATGCTTCTTGGTTGCCCCATGGGAAGTCTTAAATGTGCTTAGTAGAACATGGTTGGTCATATGTGAATGAAGTTTAATCTCACCCAGTGGCCGGCCATGTTTGTGGCCATCAACATCTGCCTGCCACAGAGAAACACTCTCTTCCTCATTACAGTTTAACACTATTTGACTTTCTTTCATATGTTGTCCTGCCAGTGTTGTGATGTCTATTTTATGAAACATTTTATCATTTTAATATAAAAGTGACATTTTAAATAATTTATAGATTAATTATTTAATTGTGCCTCCTCAGATCTTTGTTAGCCTCTGTCTAGGATAAAGCTTAAAATTGACTGCTAATCTATCTTCAGTGTATGGTTATCCCAGATTGAGAAGAACCAGTAATAGAATGAGTAATAATAGCATTTCATAGTATTAGTACAACCTCTCAAAGTTTTCAAACTGAGAAAGCAACACGGCATCATAAATGTCTTGTCTCACAGCATCTTCAGTTACACCCATGAGGGTATCTCACTGGCAACTCATTAGACCATCAGCAATTTGTCTCTGCCCTGTTCCTATCCCCCTTGCCTGGCTCCTGAACGTACCTGAGTGACAAAGCTCCTCATGGCAGCCAGCCTAGCCATGGGGACACTGTGCCCAGGATGGGGTTCTATCAAAACACTCCTGAAGCTGATGCTGTCTACAGAAGCAATACTTTCCATGTTCCTTGTCAGAGCCTTCATTTCCTGGCCTGAAAGAAGCTCTTGCATGCACAGAATCCCCCAAAGTCCCATCTTTAGCCTTTGTTTCTTACTGATCCTTTCTTGTCAAAACCCAACTGAGAGGCCAAGGTGGAGTAGAGAGCTTCTCCCCCACTTTTCTTTATCTTTTTTCACTTTTTAATTCATAGACCTGTACAACTGAAAAAAAAAAATAAAGGCCAAGTCTGTTTTCAGTTCCCAGGTACTAAATAAAAGCATCTGTGTAGGCAACTGAGAACTTTCTGTGTGTGTGTGTGTGTGTGTGTGTGTGTGTGTGTGTGTTGAGAGTGTAGTGTAAGAGGACAGAGTGCAGGTATAATGTTCAGAATATTAAAAAAAAGTGGCTTATTTCAGTTGCAGGTGTCTCATAATTCATGCTTTTTTTTCTTCCAAGTGGAAGGTGATTGCAAACTCTTTTAAGATAACTTCAAGTGCACTAATATAATTCTACAAAGAGCTTTCTTTCATGCACTATAGAAATAGGCCATTAAATTTGCATGTCTAAAGGAACTTTGCAGTAATTACTTTGCTTAAATACGAATTACTGTATCAGTTCATGATACGGCAAGAAAAAGGACAAAGAACTCACCCAGTTCAGTTTCAGTGTGTGCATTAAAGGAAGCAATGCCTTTCTTCTAGAAGAGACACGCTTTAATCTGGTTTTATAGTGCGAAGCAGTGAGTTATATTAATGCTTTTGTTATGTTACGTGTCTAGTTGTCCAACCCCGAAGCTCATGTAAGTCATTGGGCAGACTTCTACACTTTGTGACTAACTCATGATTCACCAGAATTATGGGTGTAAGTGCTGCTGGAATTATGGATATGAGTGCTACATCCAGCCCGGGGTGCTGTTGTTACCTGCTCCTCCCATTTGCTCTTGCTGTCTTGCTGTTTTCTGCAGCTATGAGCTTGGAGCCAGCTGAGTATGGACTGAAACCTCCATTGACTGTGAGCTAAACAAGCCTTTCCTTCCTTCATTTTGCCTGCCTTAGGGGTGAGGCTGGTGCAGCATATGGTGCCAGGGATCAAACTTTGGTCCCTGCGATTGCCTAAGCTTGCCTAAGTAGGCATTTAGACCTCCAAGCTATCTCGCCGGCCCTGAGACAAAACCTTTATTAAGCTGTTCGTATTAGACAGAATAGTTTCTGGTCTTCCCTAGAGGGAAATTAGAACTAATACCATCAATGGTCCTGTAGCAGGAATATTACACCCCAGAAAAAAGAATTACATATTTTTTATTGCCTAGCTCTGCCTCTGATTAGTCTTGTAATTTGGAGAAATTTATTTTACTTTCCTTACTTTAACTTGGTGTCCTAGAAAAACAAGATAATCACATGCTTAGGTGTGTTGATCAGTTTTTTGTCACCAAAAATAGTATCTGAGTCAATGAGCTCATAAAAAGGACAGGTGTGAGCTGGGGTGTCACCCAGCAGCAGGGCACACGATCTGCACTCATGAGGCCCAGGGCTCTATCCCCAGGGCTGGCATGGGCAACAGTGGAGGTGGGATAGAGTGGTATTTGGGGTCAAAGTTTCAGAAGCTTTACTTCTTAAGTGTCTTTGTAGTCGAAGAGCGTGCAGAGCTAAGGCACTCTGTTCAAAAGCAAGGCCAAGGAAAGAGGGTAGGGGTGGGACTCGTCCTACCACCGCCATCCAGGACTGCCTCAGCAATGCTAAAGGTCCCAACCCATCACCTTGGGGGCAGCACTTTACTATACTGGAGACACTTATGATTCCCAAGAGAAGCAATGAAATCCCCTCTGCTTCTTTAAAAACAGTACTATTTTAATTCACAAACAGCTTTCCTTCAGGGGATGTGCTTTATGTTAGGTTTTGTTCCCTCTCCAGAGAAGAAAACATACCTCATCATTTCTACCTTCCCACTTCCAAGAAATTAAACTCAATAAAGTATTTACTATGTTAGCCAAAGTTTTTTCAGTGTCTTTTGGTGTAACAACAATGTAACAAAATAAATTCAATTGCTTTGATTCTAAAAAATGGAGCCTCTTTATCTACCTAGTATATCAGCATAGGTTTACAATAGCTGTTCCCAAAACAAGATGATAAAGAGGACCTTGTTACAGGAGATACAAACTCTATTTCCATTCTTCACTGAACTCCTGAGTGTGCTGCGCTGGACCTGAACTGATATCTCTTCCCATGAACCGTGACTACACGTTTGCCTTTGCCAAGACCTTTCGGAATCAAGTGAGATATAGGACTGAAGAAAGTTTAGCTAACTGATTTGAAATATTGTTTGCTTTTTAAAAATATGTTTAAAACACTATTACCAACAAAGGAAAAATTGTCCTTCAGAAAACTCAAAGTAGATTTTTATCCCCAAAAGACATTGAGAAGAAGGAGGGCACTGGAGAAGGAAAAGTAGAA
>PVKN010042717.1:0-10362 GCA_004027915.1 Capromys pilorides | reverse complement strand
TCTTAGAAAATCACTTTGAATTGGTCATAGTGGCACCTATCTGTGAACCCAGCATCTCAGAGGCTGAGGCAGGAGGACCACCAGTTGAAGTCTACTTGAGCAACTTAGTAAGGCTGACCCTGTCTCAAGGGCAAGGGATGGAGCTTCCGTGGCCCAAAGCCTGCCTTGTAAACAAGACCCTGAGTTCGATTCCCAGGGCATGGGAAAAACTGTGAGTTAAGATCTTGTCTAAAAAAAAAATGCCAAGGCCTTAGGTTTAATCCCCGGAATCACTTTGGCTGACTTCTGAGGGGCTTGGGAGAGAGGAGGCCGTAGAGAATCAGGGAGAACTAGGGGTGACTGAAGCAGTTCAAGCAAGAGACGCGGTAGTATGTAGTGGACAAGATTTGGGGTCCTTTCGGGGAACTGTTAGGATGACTATGGGGGTGCAGGAGCCAGAGGTAGAGGAGGTATTTGTCCAAGGGGCCATCAGCTCAGTCAGGGGGAGGACAACCCCTCCCCATCCCTGGACAGGAGAGGAGGACACAGAGCTGGTGGGGCTCGAATCCCTGCCACCCCAGGACTGGAAGGGACCGCTGAGGATGGGTGCTCGCGCTCTAGACCGCCTGCTAACTGGGCAATGAACCCTTTTGGGAACACTGGGGCTTGCTGGTGGAGCAGACGCAGGGCTGGAGCTCTCTGAGTCTTCCTGGCTTGAACGGCTGGACAAGGGATGGTGCTAGTTCTCCATGGAGAGGTGGGACCAGGAAAATGGACAGGGTGACACTGGCCCTGCTCAGCTGGAGCTGCCTGTGGACCAGAGGCATGCATTCCAGGCTGTGTGGACCTCTGAATCCGGGGTGCAGAGGGGAGGGCAGGTCTGTTGAATAAGTGGGATTCACTGGCTTTCAAAGACGTTCAAGAAGTCCTGACAGGGGCTGGGGAGATAGCTCTGTGGCACAAGTGCCTGCCTGGCAAGTGCAAGGTCGTGAGTTTGAAACTTGGTCTCGCCAAAAAAAAAAAAAAAGTCCTGACTTACGGAGGTGTTTGGTAGTATAGTGGTTAGCATGGCGGCCTTCCAAGAAGTCCTGACTTGGGGCCAGGGAGATAGCTCAGAAGAATAAACACCTACCTGGCAAGTGCAAGGTTCTGAGTTGAATCCCTGGTACTGCAAAAGAAGTCCTGACTCGGAGAGCACCTTCTCTGAGGGTTCTGCTTATGGATTTTGTTTGAAATTCTATCTTAGTCTTTTGTTGTTTTTGTCTGTTTTGTTGACAAAACAGGCTGGCCTTGAACTCACAATGTGGCCCAGGCTGGCCTCCAATTTGTAATCTTTCAGTCTCAGCCACCTGAGTGCTAGGATGACAGGTGTTCTCCCGCAGCGCCATCCACTCTTACTGTCTCTCTCTGTGCTTCTTGGGCCCCAGGTGTTAGGTACTAGACATAGGGCTGTGCGCGAAACACGTTCCTGCCCTCAGTGAATTCTCCATCGATCGATCTCAGAAACAGTGTGGGAATTAATTACAACACAAGGAGCAATGAACAGAGGACAGAACGACGGTGGTGGTGGTGGGGTTTGAGGGCGAAGAGAAAAGGAAGGAATGGGGCAGGGGTTCGGGGAGCTGTCACATGCTCCGTGCCTGCGCTCAAGGGACGAGAGGTTGAGGGGCTCAGGGGAGGGGCGAAAGGCAGCAGCGCGGTGGTCACCTCTTAGAGGCCATGCCCAACACTGTCCCTCCACCAGGGGATGCCAAGAGGTTTCCTCTAGGGTCAGATGCCAGACACCCCGCCAGCCAGGGAGCCTCCTCCCCAGCCTCCTGGCTGTCAGTCCCGCGGGCCCAGAGCCTCTCCCCAGTAATTGCTTTCCATAATGTGTTTGCTCCAAACCAATTTCACGCCTCCGTGAGGACTCCGCCCTGCACTGGAGGCGCGGACCTCACCACTAGCTTGCCCGCGTGTGCACGCGTGGGCTCACACACGCAGTACACAAGCAGGGCGAGATACACTGGCACAGAAAGCGTGCAGGCGGCTACACGCACGCACGCTAGACTTTAAGACACTCGGGTCCAGTCCCCGCCCCGCCCCGCCCCGCCCCGCCCCCGGGGTTTAGCCTGTTCTCCAGGCGCCTTCCTCCGCCCTGCGCGCGTTCCTCTGCCTAACGCCAGGGGTCGCTGCATCAGCCGGCGCCTCGCTCGCGTCGACTGCAGTCGCACGCTGCTGCCACCAGAGGGGACTCGCGCAGCAGAGCTCGGCGCTGCCCACCGCCCGGGGTCTCTCTCCGGCCAATGAGTGAGCCCGAGGTGTGGACCTGTTGGCTTTGACTTCAGAACACTTTGCTCGTGGTTAGCATCCCAGGCGGGGATCCCGGTGCCTGGAGAGGGCCAATGATCAGTCCGACACAGCTAGACGAGTTCTGTTCAGGGATCCAGTAGGAGAACAAGAATTCCCTGCTGGTGAGAAATTTGCAAGCCACAGCATCTGTCCTTGGTACTGATAGCAGAGAGAACGGCAGCACGGGGGGAGCCACTGATCTTCGGGTAACTGAGTCCTATTCCGGACTACTCTGCCCTTCGCCTGCTCATCTGCTGGAGGAGCTTGTTCTGGACGGTATTTCCTCGTATTCACGTGATCCTCAGCTTTCGGCTACACAGAACAGAAAACCACTCTCTTGCACACGGGAATTTTGTTTTTGTTTTGGGGTACTGGGGATTGAACTCGGGATCTTGAGCTTACCAGGCAGGCACTTATGTCCCTGAGCTATCTCTCTGGCCCAAAGAGATGTCGAAGAAGGCCCAGGGTCCCCTGCCCAGTGAGGGGGCGGGTCCTTTGACTTCCAGAAGTGGCTTTGCACTTGCCCTGTGGCCTCCGCTCCACCCTGGATGAGAGGGCAGCGAAGGAAGTGGCCGCAACTGTCACCCCTGAGCACGTGACAGTCATCACAACCCCAGCATGGCAAGAGCACAGATTGAGGATACAAAGGGGTTCGAAGACATGGCATAGGATACAATGTCTCCCAAGCCTGAGTCACGCCAGATCAATACCAAGTCCCCAAGGTGTCACTGGTCTCGGCTCAGAGTTGGTGGCCCACTGGGTTGTGCTGGTGCCAAGGTATAAACCGGTGCGCTCCATGCCTGCTCGAATGAAAGGCCATCTTTCCTCATAGTGATGAGCAATAGCTCTTGTCATAAGCTTAAGTGACATCTTCGAGGATGGATGTCAGCCTTTTTACCCTTGGCAAGGCAGGGTCCCTTCTCAACTGCCAGAGAGTGACCGTCAGGTTTCCTCAAGTGACCTTTTACTGGTGAGACTGGGGGGAAGGTGATTTCAATACATATCCTTTGGCGCTTTTGGAATTCTGTACTATGTGAGTTTTATTACCTATGTAAAAAAATGAATGTAATTACTTTTAAAAATGGTTCCTCTTCATGCGTTATTTGATTGGTTCAGAAACTGCTCATCCAGATTTAATTGCAGTAATTGTAGCCCGAACTTCCCTCCATGATCTATCAAGTCAATAAGCCTCGGTTCTGTAGCTAGCCCCATACCGCCATCACGCCAAACACTCACCCTCTCACTTTCTAAGTACAACGCACCTCTGAAGTCTGGGCTTTCATCTCAGCACGGTGAAGTACTTGGTTAATTTCATAGAGTTGCTCTGAAGGTTATTTTTAGAGAGACTCCATCATACCACCTTAAGGGTGAGTTAGGGGTTCCCAGCACTAAACTAAGGGTCACTGTCTTCTGGGTGGTGAATCTTTCCCCAGCCTCACGCCTTAGAAGTTTCTCTGAGTTTAATGGACACCTCAAGGTGGATGAGAACTGACGGAAAGCGACACTCGGATGAATTGAGGAATATCCCAAGAAAGGTCCTCTCTTGAGCCCCGTCCTCCCCCTCCTCGATGCCATCCTGTCAGCCCTGTCTTCCAGGGTGCTGATTTTAAATCCATCAGCCTGAGGACTGTGCTCACAAGACCAACAGTCCTGCTTAGAACAAATGCCATGAAGATGCAGCGTCCCTCCTGCCTGGAGCTGCCCCAGAAGGGTGGCTCTGGGGCTCTCTGGGAGGCAGATTTTTCCCTACCTGGGCCAAGTCCCTGACCCTACCTACTGTGTTCTCCGCAACCTTGCCTGGCTTTGCTCTTTCTGTTTCCACCCGTTCAGCTCTCTGCAGCCCCACCTGAATCCAGTTTTCAGATGACCCAGTGACGCTGGCGTGGGCTGCCAGGCCGGCTCTGTGTGCAGCCAGCGTCCAGGCCCTCCGCTATCATCTCGCCCATCGCTAGCCCCTTTCTTACCCCTGACCTGAGCTGCCTGTGAAGCCAAAGAGCCTGTGTGACTTTTGCCTCTGGAGTGACAACTCCACTGCTGGGAAGGAGGGGTAGGGGGGCATAAAAGGCGCCACCATTTCTCTGCCTGAGAATGGGGGAGGTGAGCAGAGTCATCTGCAATTAGTGGATAATTAGCGTCGCTGACCCTCGGGGCTCATCAGCGCTCTGGGGCCAGCCCCCGGCAATCAGCCAGGGCAGGTCGAGAGTGTCAGGCCCCGGAATGAATAGGGCTCATCAGCGGCGCCGTAAGCCCGAGCCAATCAGGGAAATTAATAGCAGGAGAGGGGGAGAGCGCGCGTGAGGGGGACCAGACAGACAGACGGACAGTCAGGCGAGAAAGACAAGGAATGAGGGAAAAACAAGAAAACAGTAAGACGGGCTGCGATAGGGAATGCGAGACGGGAAAAGCTCATGAAATAAGAGGACTAGGAATAAAAACGGGCCTGGAGGGGAGAAGCGTGAGGGGAAGAAACGAAGGTGAAGGATGGGAGGAAGGTAAGGGGTGGGGGGCGGAGGTGGAGGCACGGCAAGTACTTGCAGGGCACTCGAGGAAGCCACCCGCGAGGCCAGAGGAAGGCTTGAGGGCAGCGGGGCCCGGCGGAGAAGGCCCCAGCCCGTGCGCCCCAGCCCCGCGCCCAGGAGCCTTCCCGCCTGGGCTGCGGGAGGAGGGGGCGGGGCCTGGGCGCGGGGTCCCTGCTGAGCCGCGGGGTCCGGATTCTGCAAGCGAGCGAGCGCGGAAGGGTGGGCCGAGCTGGGGGCGGGCTGGGCGCGGGGAGGGGAGCAGCCCAGCAGCTGCCACCGCCTCCTCACCGGCCGGCCGCAAACTTTCACAAAGCGGCGCGTCCGGCCTCATCAATCAGCATTAATAATAGTTGGGTGGGCCGCGGGGGGCGGCGGGGTCCCGGGCCGCGGCCGGGTGCTGGGAACCGCTGCGCGCAGGGAGCGCGGGCCGGGCGCGGCGGCGCGGCGGCGGCGCGGCGGGCGGAGGGAGCAAGTGAAGCGTAATTTGAGGAAGATGGATGAGTCCGGAGGGCGACACCCCCGGCCCGCCCCTCCCTCCTTATGAGCGCGGCGGCGCGGCGCCCGAGCCACACTGCGCCGAGCCCGCGCCCCGCCGCCGCCTGCCCGCTTGCCGCTGCGAGTGCGCGCGGGGCGCCCCAGCCGCGGGGCGCACGGCGGCGCTCGGAGCGCGGCGCCCCGGGGCGGCCGCGATGCAGAGGGCGGGTGGCGGCGGCGCGGGCCCCGGGGGCGCGGGCGCGGGGGGCGCGGGCGGCGGGGGCCCGGGCGCCGCCTTCTCCATCGACGCGCTGATCGGGCCGCCGCCGCCGCGCGCCGGCCACCTGCTCTACACCGGGTACCCCATGTTCGTGCCCTACCGGCCGCTCGTGCTGCCGCAGGCGCTCGCCCCCGCGCCGCTGCCCGCCGGCCTCCCGCCGCTCGCGCCGCTCGCCTCCTTCGCCGGCCGCCTCTCCAACTCTTTCTGCGCGGGGCTGGGCCAGGCCGTGCCCTCTATGGTGGCGCTGACCACCGCGCTGCCCAGCTTCGCCGAGCCGCCCGACGCCGCCTTCTACGGGCCCCCCGAGCTCGCCACCGCCAACGCCTCCGCCTCCGCGCGCAACCTCGCGGAGCCCGGCGCCCGCCGCGTAGAGGGCGCCCTGGACGCCGAGGAGCTGCTGCCGGCGCGGGACAAAGTGGCCGAGCCGCCGCCGCCCCCGTCCGCGCACTTCGCAGAGACTTTCCCGAGTCTGCCGGGTAAGTGGCGGGCGGGCGCGGGGCGCGCTCGACAGAGCCGCCTGCAGCGGGTCCCGGACTGGGCGCCCGCGCGGGCACCTACTCGGAGCCGGTTCCCAGCGTGGCGTCGCTGAGCCTGTCCCCCTTGCTCCTCGACCTCCAGAGCGCCGAAACCTCGCCCGAGACTTCCCAGCCTCTTGCACGCCCGAGCTTCCAGCGCCGTCGCCCTCCAGCGTCGCCCACCGCCTCTGAATCCCTGCCGTTTTCTCTGTACGGGGTGGGGTCGTGGGTGCACCCAGGGCCCCGGGGAGAGGGCGCGTGAGGACCACGGTCAGTCCTGCCTGCCAAGGGGGCGCGGCTGTCCCCTGAGTACATAGCCTTGACCTTCCACGCTGAGGTAGTGATGCGCAGGCATTGCGCGGATCTGAAGGTGCCTGTCTCTTCAGCTTGGCCTCGGAGGGAGGTGACTTCCAAATGGGTAGCTTTGGCGCTAAGCTTAGAAGACCTGGGTAGCTTCGCCCTCGCCTCCCACCTCAGGGGACGTGGCCTGCAGGGAGGCCCAGAGGCCTTAGGCTGGGCTGAGTTGGGTGTGGCCCTGAAAGCCCCAGCTGCCAGTCCGATGCGGGTTTAGCTCCGAGGTCGCGCAGGAGGCCCGGCAGGGTGGACTGAGGGGACGCTGTGTGGAATCAGTGCGCTTAAAGCGCGGCTGACCTCCCTGTAGCTATTTAACCGTTAGAAGCCTGAAAAGCTTTCTCCTATCGAGGTAGATGCAGGTTTTTGAAATCTAAAAGTTAGACAATTTAAGAAAAATAGGGTTACACATAAGTGTGAGGCTGTGAAGTAGCAACTTGCTTGGCATCAGGATGGTGCCTGGCCATTCGCTGTGGCCAGCTTAGCAGGGGGAAATGACCCCAGAAGGCCTGGGTGGGCTCCAGTGGAGGGGACTTGGGGATCCCAGAGTACTTGGCCAGAAAGGGCCACTCCCAGTGCCAGCTTCCTGCCCTCCTTGAAATTGTTCCATGGGCTGGTCACTCCTCCAGCCCCCTAAAGGACCCCAGGAATGGAGCAGGCTCTGCCTTAGCTCCCTGTGGTAGGGGCTCCGGGGATCCAGCCGTTTTCTCTTCTGGCTGGGCATGAAGGATCCCAAGGCTGGAGTCCAAGCAGCTCATTTAGGGAGGACTCTAGGGAAAACAGCAGCACCCAGAGGTGGGAGGAACTGTCCCTGTGATGAGGGGCCGGGTAGGTGGAGAAGTCCGCAGGGGGTCTTAGGAAGGGTTAGTAGAGTTTTCAGAACAGGATGGAATGAAGGAAGACAGAAAACACCAGTCACGGAGACATGGAGACAGCTGCAGGCAGCGAGCAGACCCACCTAGGAAAAAGGAGCTGGGAGAGAGGCAGACAGGGCTCAGGTGGAGGGAACTGGGGGGTCCTCAGACCACAGGGAAACATCAGCTTGTCTGCACTGTCCGGTCTCCCCAGTTTTTATTTGGACCCATATGATTAATGGGGTTCTTTTCTGAGACAGGTTGAAATGGGCTATGAAATCAGGTATTGATGGAAAGGAGGAGGCGAAAGAAAAGGATGGAAGAGAAATGTGGAGGTGAGAACAGAGGAAAGGAGGAGAGTGAGTTTAGCACTTCTGTGGGAAGCCGGACTCTGGGCAGGGCGAAAGGAAAGAACTTCGTTGGACCGGAAGTTCTGTCCTGGGAGGCCTGGGAAAGAGGTAAATAAAAACATCTAGAGGTGGGAGAAAGTTTTGTGCTAAGAACGGCTTTCTTTAAAGGAGATTTCGGTTACTAGGAGTGATGCAGAGCGGGGTGTGTGTGGAATGATGGAGGGAAGGGCTTCATTATCCAAGGAGATCGTTGGAAGCCAAAACAGAGGAGCGAGTTGTTCCTGAAATCCGGCAAGGGCTTCATCGCGGAGCATGCCGGGAGGGAAACCTCGCAGGGGCAGGCTCGGAGAGCAGCGGGATGGAGGTCGGCAGACACCAAACAGGTCGCCGTGGGCAGAGCAGTCGGGAGACTCCAGAAGGGACATCGGAGGGTGCAGGTTTGGGGTCACCCGGGACTGCTGGCTGGATCATCTGCCCTCCCACAGCAGCCCCAGCCCTCTCTCCACAGCCGCTCACACCCACCTTCCCAGTTGTGGGTGTTCCCCGAGAGAGCTACAAGAAAAAAGTGTGTTTCGGAAATTTTAGGCATCCAGTCGGCTTGAGAGCACCCCGCCCACGCTGAGTGGGGGGTCATTTGGGAGGACAACGGGGTGGGGCGGGGGCATCCGCTGCGGGCCGCTGGCATGGAGACCTTCACGTCTGAAGGTTCTGGGGAAGAGCACAGAGGGGAAGATGACAAAGGAGTCGCTCTGCCCCTGGGAATGGGTGACACGGGACTGAGGTTACTCATTTACAGTTGTTCAATGGTTCACCATCACCAGCCCCCTAGATGAACTTCTAGTGAAGATAGGTTCAATGGGGGAGCGGGGTGAAGAGTAGAGTTCTTTGCTTGGAAGGGGCCAGATTACAGAGGTGGATTTTCTTTTCATTGGCTGAAAGTTAAAACAGACACCACTGGCCCCTGCAATTGATGAATACACAGAACCTCGTCATGGTGCGATTCTAGGGCTGGAAGTGGTGTCCGAGGATGGTAAGAATCACCACATTTAGGAAGAGGAGGGATAGAAAGGCTGTGAGTGGGAGGTTGGAAAGAGGCCTAGGTGTGGGGCATGGCAGCTGGGGGTCCTCTGGGGTGCCTCTCTGGGTAGGAGTGACAAAGGAAGAGGATCAGAGCTGGTTGTGAAGGTTACAGCCTCGGTGGAGGAGGCTGGGGTGTTGCTCGATGCTAAAGCGCTTGCATTTGCGTGTGTGGGGCCCTGTGTCCCATCCCCAGGCCTGCCAAAAGGAATATGAAACAGCGGCAGAGCCTAAAAGAGGGCCCTCTGGTACAAGGGTCGCACGAGCCATCCGTGTCATTTTAAAAGCTTTTGCTAGCCATATTTACAAGGAGGAAAGAAACGGGTCAAGTGGATTTTTAAAGAAACATTTTCATTTAATCTAATATGTTTAAATGTTGGGGCCGGGGAGATAGCTCAGTAGAATAAGCTGCTTGCCTGGCAAGCACAGAGTCCTGAGTTCAATCCCCAGGCCCTTGTGCTTGCCAGGCAAGCGTTTATTCTACTGAGCTGTCCCCCCCAGCCCCTGAGATGTTTTCATTTTAACACTAATTTATATGAATATTTAAATGAGATATTTGTTTATTTGGTTTGTTTCTTTTTTTAAAAAATGTATTTGGTTGTTACAGGGTCTCACTACACAGCTTGGACTCATAGTGATCCTCCTGCTTTCAGCCTCCCCAGTACTGGGATTACAGGCCTGCGCCTGACTCTGGCACTCTCAGGCTGCCCTAAGGGCAGGGCTGGCAGGACACTGAACCTTGGTCCCCACTCTTGCCTAAGCAGGCGCTTGAGTCCTCTGAGCTATCTCGCCGGCCTGGTTGGTGCTTTTGACATGGTCTCGCTACGTACAGCCCAGGCTGACCTCCAGCTCTCTGTGACCCTCCTGCCTCAACATCTCGAGGACTGGGATTACAGGCGTGGGCCACTGTCTCAGGCTTTAATGTGTCTTCCCCATACCAAGCCTTCCAAGCGTGGCGTGTGTTTCTGCGCCCCCAGCCCTCTCAGTTCCATCTAGCCATATTTCAGGAGGGGTGAGCCTCCTGTCGCTGGTGGTGACCTCCTTCAGCACAGCTCGGCCCTGTGAGGGCAGTCAGGTGAGGGCAGCAGGGGCAGGGGCTTCGGATCGCAGGCAAGGTGAGCCCGAGAATAATCAGCAGGAGGAATGGAGAGGAGAGAGAGGGAGCCCCCCACGAAAGGAAAGCACAGACTCCCACGTGCAGTGGGGTGGGCCAGAGGCCCCAGGCGGCTACAGGGCCGGGCGAGTGCCCGCTGAGCGGCATCAGAACCGAGTGGCCGCGTGCAAATGCTGCCCACGTCCGTGTCACAGAGCCAAGGCTTGAAGAGAGTGGCGAACGCCTGGGGAAATGCAGAAGTGAACTTTACATCAGGGGTGCGGTTCGTGTGGGGAGGAAACGTTGGGCTGCCAAAGTGGAAGAACTGGGGGTTGACAGTGTTTTTCAGGGAGAAGAAAGAAGTGTATTTGCAGTCGGGGTTAGGGTGTGGTAGGAGGCGAGAGAACGCGACGGGATGAACCTTCAAGGTGGCAGTGCAGCACACAGTAGTTTTTCAAACCAAACATAAAAATTAGCAACTTTCTCAACCGGGTAGCATTAGTAACAGTAATCACTCAGGAGGCCAGGGAAGCTGACGC
>PVKN010042716.1:0-10338 GCA_004027915.1 Capromys pilorides | reverse complement strand
TCTTTTACAATACAAATTTAGAACTGTTGAGAGAAAATTGAATACATGATAAGATAAAGCTTATTGCATCATATGGACATTAATAACTATGAATAATATTTCATTTACAGTAAAATTGTATGCTTTAACAAGTCAAGTTATCAATGGCGAGATGCAGTTCTATGCCAGAGCAAAACTTTTCTACCAAGAAGTACCAGCCACAGAAGAAGGCATGATGGGAAATTTCATTGAGCTATCCAGCCCGGATATCCAGGCTTCACAGGAATTTCTTAGGAAATTTGTTGGGGTGAGTTACCTAACTGTAACTTGAGAGGACAAAATGCGTGGGAATATTGTGCTCACATAACTCTGTGTTGTTACTTACTCACACTGAAATCCTACAGCTCAGCTCAGGATTCAGCCTAAAACCCTGCTTTAAGATGTTTAGAAGAGCTGTAACTTGTCAAACCCTTGATTTACTCCATTTGGCATTTCACCCTCCTTGTAGCAGCTAATCTTTCATACTGCAGGGGAAAGTGAATTAGCAGTGCTGATGTTACTAGTTGAGGAGCAGAAAGACCTTTTTTTAAAAAAAATCTTAGTGATAAACAGTTGACACCTGGATGACTGATGAGAAATGAAGACTTTTTGGGATTTGGAGTTGATTTACTTATTCCCATAATAAAAATTAAATTTAGTGAGAAACTACATGCTTATGTTTAGTTTGAAAATCAGGATGTTAGAACCTTTTCATGATCATATTTTTCATTGTAAGAAAGAATGCGATTCCTTTACAATTCTGGTTTTGTATGAACCTCTAATTTCTTACTTCAAAACTACGTGGAGAAAAAACGTAGAGGTAGAGGCCAAAATTTTGGGTTAAAGTTGTCATAGTTCTTTAACTTACTGTATAAGAAACTCTAGACTTGTTTCCTAAATGCATGGAGCCTCAGTTTTCTCACATTTGACCAGGGAACAACAATAGAATTTATCTTATAGAAGAATTCAAGAATAAAAGAGATAAAACATGGGTGCACAAAGTAGCACCCAGGAAATCTAATACATTTCTATTATTACTAATAATGAGATATCATATACTATATTATTATCATTTTGTACTAGAAATTGAACCCAGGACTTTTACACTGAGCTGTGTTCCAGGACCTTTACACTGAGCTATATCTTCAGTGATCTATATTGTTTTCTACTTTGAGACAGGCTCTTGCTAAGTTACTAAATTGCCCAGGAAGGGCTGGAAATTGGACTTTTTCTGCCTAAGCTTCCTTGAATGTTGTAATTACAGGTTTATGACACCACACCTGGCCTATTCATTATATTTTAAGGAATTTCATATGTATTAAAATAGACTTAACCCACCCACGAAAGTTGCTGTTGGTCTAAGTGAAGATAAAAATCATTAATGATTCATTGGTCATTTATGTGAAACTTGGAGCCTATTTTATGCTGACAAAGAAAAAGTTTTGGAGTTAGGATGTCACCCTACTCAAAGGAATAGTATGAAGACCAACTTGAGAGCTGAGATGAGGCTTACTTCATGCCCAGCCTCCACAGAACAGGCAGTGCCTGAGACCCAGCACCGGCAGTAGAGAAAAACATGATTAGGATACAATATCTACTGAGGTGAAGTGTCTGCCTGACCTCAGCTGTAACCATAAAGTACAGGGGAGTCTAGGGATGGTGGCCATGGATGTTGATCAGTTTAGGTGATCTGGGGTGTTTCTAAATCTGTCCTGCTGATTTTCTGGAATGTGAATGCCAACATGGCCTGTCATTCTATTAAGCAACACAGAAGCCCAGTCTCATTTATTCTTTACAGAGATTCTTAAAAGTATCATTATTAGCTCTGGTTTTATGGTCATGGAAACTGAGACTTAAAGAGGTTAAATAAGTTGTCAAGGTTATACACTGGTAAGAGACAGAACTAAGGCTTAAGAACAGCCAGCTCTGCCTGACGCCTAACTCCCTGCTATGAACCACTATGTATTTTTTCCATTTGTCTGAGGAAGCAGAAAAATCTTTTTTTTTTTTGATCATAGAACTCAACTCTCCTCCAATCCAGCCCAAGAAAGCTCTTCTGCTTGTCTCATAGTGAGTTTGACTTTGCTCCCAAAACATTTCAGAAGCTTAGTCAGTAATCCAGCCGTCTTGTCACTCCATGTGGAATGCCATGCTGACCACAGGGAAGCTGGTCAGACAGAGCTCAGGAGCATGGCCACAGACCTGGGAAAGGAAGTCTGTGCTTGCATATTTATGTTGGAAAAGAGGCAGCTGCTCCTTTCAAACAAATATAAGAAGTCCTTCTTAGTAGACAAGGCTCATTGTACAGCTATGACCTCTAACTAAATACAAACACAGTCTCTTTTAAAGGAATGATATTTTAGTGCATTGACCTTAATGATCTGCTAAATTTGTATCTGGATCAAGAAACAAGGAGTTAGGGGATGTGAGCATCTGACATGATTTATTCTTAGGTCCACTGGGAAGAGGAAGATTGTTTAATTGAATTTTTTTCTTTGCTTTCAACACTTAGTGACAGGGACAGTATGAAAAGGTGCTTATTCTACTTGCAAATAGATTTACATTATCAAATAAATAGTACTGACTTCATATCAATGACATAGCTGATAACTTCCTTCAACTTTCAAGTGGAGGGAAGAAATAATTCATAAAATATAATCAGTGTCATTTGCATTTAGATTTTGAAATTTCTCAGAAATTGGGCAACTAAAATATCTGTATCTAACTTGTTA
The DNA here is from genome assembly GCA_004027915.1 of Capromys pilorides. Lineage (NCBI taxonomy): Eukaryota > Metazoa > Chordata > Mammalia > Rodentia > Capromyidae > Capromys > Capromys pilorides. The sequence goes on along the minus strand of PVKN010042716.1, from coordinate 7,588 downwards.
TATTTGATGACTTCTATACAGTGCCATCAACTTTGTCATTTTAGTTTTCAACTCTATGGGATGAGCTTAAAATATTATTCTTTAAAACAAAATATAGAGGCAGAATCAAAAACAAACTGAAACTAAAACTAAAATAATAGCACTTTATTATTTTATATGAATCCATAAATATGAAGATAATATAATACTTGAAAATGAGAAAAACAAAATATCTTGCTTTGAAATCACAACTAGTGTGTAGCTCAGTCAAGAACAAGAACATCGAATGTCAATACAATCACAGCATCTGCAGCTGCCATATCCAAGAGGTGAAATGACACAGTCCCTGAGATTAGTCTTCTAATGTCCCTCCTCAGAGGAGCTCTGTGTGAAAAACAAACAAACAAACAAACAAACAAACAAACAAACAGTAGTTCCAGGACTCAGGAAAAAATGCCAACTACATAGAAGGAAATGGAATGCAGAGAACTGTGCAGTAGTGGGGACAACCTGGAGGGTACAGCGTTCAAGTGAAAGGCATTTAGTTTTGTGATTGCAAATAATAATAATCTTAAGAATAAATGTAGTCAAGCATTATATATCTAAATTGGTAAAATATACTATTTAGAATACAATCTTAAGGACATTCTACTTTAAACATTTTACTTTCCTGGGCCTTAAGTTTGTTTGGAAAAGCAGGAGAATGAAACACAAGTAATTTAAAAGCTGTATAATTTTTCTGAGAGTCATTAAAGGCTCCTTTGGAAAATGATGGGAGGCTCAGTGGGCAAGGCCTGGGCTCACTTTAACTAGGTCAGCTTCATGTTTATATATTCTGTGAAAAAAGAAGAGTTTGACCTTTAAAATTCTCTGACCTAGATCTCTTGGGTCTCTTTGTTTTATTCCATGGTTCTACTTCTAAAACCACACATTATACTAATGAGAACAACGTAGTCAATACAGATTTTTGGATCAAAGTAATTATATGAAAAATTAATCATGAGAATCTTTTATGGAGCATAGAAATTTCTAATAGTCACTTCTTATGACCTCAAGTAATTCTCTATACTTTCTTTCATTTTAGATTATGAATTCACTAAGAGATACTACTTTTATAGTATGGTACTTATATAGCATGACATAACATAATGTAACATAATGTAACATAACATAACGTAACAACATAAACTTCAGCTTAGGCCCTTTTCTGGATTGGTTGAAATTGTGATATTTTAATAAAGCTATTTCATTCAAATGTGATATTTGAAGGGCCAGCCAAATAGCTCAGCAGACTAAAGTGCCTGCAAGCAGGCACAGGGGCCCAGGGTTGAATCCCGGGGCTGCTGTGGCAGTCCCATCCTTGAGGTGTGTTGAGATGGCAATTGAGCTGGGACAAACTTGTAATCCCAGCTCTTGGGAAGCTGTAAATAGGCAGATCACAAGTCTGATCTAGCAGTGAGACCCTGGACACCCTGAGGACCCTTCTCTAAAATGCAATAAATAAATAAATAAATAAATAAATAAATAAATAAATAAGTAATACTTGAATGGAGGGAGCAGTGTAGTACAAGCAGAAATCATCAAACGTATAGCAATATCCTACCGCTCTTCCTTTGTATTCGCTAGGCATCACTAACAGTGAGTCACAGATCCCTTTCCTGCTGAGTCTAAATAAGTCAGACACATAAGCACAGTACCATATGGTGTCTGTCATCTTTGAGTAAGGAAAAGTACAAACAGGACACAATAAAGGATTGGTAGAAGGAAACAAGGAAACAGATCTCTAGCAATAAGAAGTGATCTAGGAGACTGTGGGCCATGGGAGGGGAAGACGAAGTAAGAAGAATTAAGATATATCATGTACAGGAATGTAATAACCTCAATGAATGTAAACATTGTATGTAGCAAAAGTGAGATAAGAGTAATAAGAATAAAACTGGGTGTCTTAGTTACTTTTACTTGTGGCTGGGACAAATACGACACTCAAAATGAAGGAAGGAAAGGTTTATTTAACTCACAGTTGCTGGAGGTTTCAGTCCATATTTGGCTGGCCCAAGGCTGAGTGGAACTGGGCAGAGAGCATCCAGTTCATGGTGGCAGAACAGCAACAAAATGGTGACAGAGGTGACCAACCAACCAGGGCACAGAAAGCAACAGCCAGCATCTGTCTCTCTGTTTCTCTTTATATTACATTCAGGCTCTCTGCCTTAACCTATCCACCTTAGGCCACACCCATAATCCCAGAAGGACTCAGACCCATAATCCCATCTGTACTAAAACACATAATCCCAGTGGATCAAGAGCCAAGTAATCACAGCAGTACTCACACCCATAGTCCCATCAGTACTAAAACACATAATCCCAGTGGATCATGACTCAAGTCTCAAACTCTAGAAGTCTCTGCCCCATGATTGCATGAGACTTTGGGGGCACAACTAGACATAAACCATAACACTGGGAAAGGGGGATTTACAGGCAAACAGAGAGAGAAAAGGGGAAGGGGATTGAAAAAAGAAACTGTATTAGGCTCATGTTTATATTTCCCAAGTTGTAAACAAACCTCATGTGCTGCAAAGGTACTACTAAGGAAAATGATAAACATAATTTTTTAATTTTTTTTTTTTAATTTTTATTTATTTATTTATTTATTTGTTTGTTTGCTTGTTGTGTTTGTTTGTTTCTTTATTTATTCATTTTGTGGCTGCCTCAGCCTGCCCTGGTGGTGGCGCTGGCGCAGCATGTGGTGCCGGGGATCGAACTGCAGTCCCCGCAGTTGCCTGAGCCCTCCTAAGCAGGCGCTTTAGACCACTGAACCATCTCGCCGGCCCTAAACATAATTTTTTAAAGAAGATTTCTTTTGCATATGGCATTAGTCAGACAGTGCCAAGGAGATCATTGTTGTCACTTGAGATGATATTCCTCCTGCCCACCTGGGTTTGAATGCAGACAATTTCTATCTAAATTCTAGCTCTGCCATTAACTGAGCAACATTAGCAGTTTCAGTTTGCTCATCTCCAAAGTGGCAGCAATAATCATCACCGTGCACAGTTTTTCTTTTTTTTTTTCATTATTTTAGCTGTAAAGATCTTGCTATACATAAACATTCACTTGTGTGTTACTTTTCTACTTGAAAAGAAGTTACAAACTTTCCTCTTTCTTCTTCATTGTCTCTTTCTAGCACAGGAACACCTTCTGGATGGAGCTGAAGGCAGATTTTTTGATGTTCCCTCTGCTCATACTTAACTTGGATCCTTAGCCAATTTTTTCAGTCCTTAGTTCCTGAGAAATCAAGAGTAGACTTTCTCATTAGGATCTTGATTTGTAACATAAGGTGTCTCATTACTATAATTTCTAGCACAAAACTTATCCAGGAGTCACTCCAATTATGACCAAATAATTTTAAACAATTGAATCTTTATAATTTGGAAAACTTTTTTTTTAACTGTATGGAAGTGAGTTTGAGAGGGCTTGCATTGGCTAATTTTTCACTAACTCCACTTCCTCTCCAAAGTCTCACTCAGCTAATTTAATGCACAGACACATTTTAAAGAAGTTTCCAATAAACTTGTAGTTTCTGGTACAAAAAGTAGAAAACTTTTAGAATTAACAGAGACAAGGAGGTGGCTGGAATTAATCTTTATTCATGTGAGCATTCTGTGTACTGTAAGGGGCAGATATGAAATTTATAAACCTGGCCAGAAAAGGGAATAGAGTTCTCAACTCAGATCCACCAATCTACCACTCATATGAGGTAATTCAAAGTTCCAAAATTCAGTTTAAAAAAATAAAATTTTATTATTATTATTATTATTATTATTATTTTATGTATTTACTACAAGGTCTACAAGATCTCACTACATAGATCAGACTGGTAGTGATCCTCCTGTAATCCCAAGCACAGGGATTACAGCCCCTATACCCAACGTTAATTGCTGTCTCAATGTGCCTTTGGGGCGGGACCCACATGGCATGCTGGCCCTTTCAGCAGGAAAGTAATTAAATGTCTTATATCTTGACTTTAGTAATGATGGTTATATGGTTACATACATTTGTTCAAACTCATTGAATTTTTTACTTAAAATGACACATTGTGGTGTACAAAATTAATCGAAATAAGCCAGTGGAAAGAGATTGCTGGGAAATCTGTGACTCCACGTGAGGCTCTGTACCTGAGTGTCCCATGAGGTGCCTTTCTGCAGGGCCCCAGGAGAGCAGGAACTAATTGTGCCCTGGACTGCGGCTCTGGCATAGGAAGGGTCAGCAAGAATGTTTTGCTGCCAGTTTTTGACCGAGTGGAACTGGTTGATATGATGGAGTCTTTCCTGCTTGAAGCCCAGAACTACCTGCAGGGCAAAGTGGACAAAGTAGAAAGTTACCACTGCTACAGCCTGCAGGAATTCACACCCCCCTTCGGGAGATATGACGTCATCTGGATTCAGTGGGTGTCGGGTCAGTTCTGCATGGTGTTGTTTGTGTCCTTCCCTGCTTCTCCACTACAAGAGAAAACACTGGGGTGAAGGAAGACATGGGAGATTAGCTTATTTATTTTTAGAGAAGGTAGCTTGCCCTAGGTGCCATGAGACCTCCCAATAAGTTTGGTCCCCAGATTTCTCTCAGCATTCTCCGTATAAGCTTAAGAAGTAAATTCCATGTATAGGGATGGAGCAAGTTCTTCTGGACCAACTTAAATCCTTGAAGAAACATACTTAAACAAACAACTGAATCCAAGAATGGTTAATCTCCATTTATTCGCAGAGCTAAACATTCTTAGATTTAGATGTCCAGGAAGGAGAGCACAGTGAATTTGATTGATGCAGTGATAGTGGTTGGGTATTTTTGGTTTGGTTTGTTTGTTTAGTTTTTCTGTGTGTGTATACCACAGAAGAATAATGTTGGAGCTGAGTTATACAAGAGACATAAAGGGACTCATGTGATGGACAGTACCTCGTGCCTATAGAGTACTTTTATCCTTCTGTCTAAATTTCCAAATACCCTTACAGCTAAAATGACTTAGGGCATGAAATAATGTGTGGTTGGGGAAGCAAATAGCCAGTCTTCTGATTCTAAGTCCTGTGTTCTTTCCTATTCATCTCCCTCCCTCCCTCTTGTTTCAACCTGCTTTTCCCCTGCTTGGCCTCATCTGCAGGATACTTAACTGATAAGGACCTGCTTGCATTTCTTTCCCGGTGCCGAGATGGCCTGAAAGAAAATGGCATCATCATACTGAAGGATAATGTGGCACGGGATGGCTGTGTCTTCGACCTCTCTGACAGCAGTGTGACTCGGGACATGGACATCCTCAGGACCCTCATTAGGAAAAGTGGGCTGTTGGTGCTGGGCCAGGAAAAGCAGCAGGGCTTTCCAGAGCAGTGCATTCCTGTATGGATGTTTGCACTATGCCGTGATAGACTCTCCTGAGCAGCACTAAGAGTGGACTGCTGGACTGTGCAGTGGTGCTTTGGGACAGGATGCTACCTCCAAGGTACCTCTTGGAATGCAGGCAGGGATGGAGAGAAGAGAAGGGATACAATGCATGTGGGGACATGATTGATGATGTGGTGTGTACAGGTTTTTGATGGTAAATTAATGTGTACACTCTGTCATACTCTGTGCATTTCTAAAAGATGGAGTGAGATATCATGAAGAATGCTTTAAGAAATAGCTTATAGAATTGAAAAAAAAGATCGCACATGATTAACAGGATTTTGTACAGCAAAGGAAAGAATTGATAGAGTGAAGACACAACCTACCAAATGTAGAAAATTTTTTGAGCTATTCATCTGACAAAAGATAAATGAAACCCAAGAAGTTTAACTCCAAAAGAATAAGAAGTCTTAATAAATGCACAAATGAACTGAGCAAGTGCTTCTCAAATGAAGCACGAATGCACAATATATACATGAAACAATGTTCAGTATCTTTAGCATCAGGGAAATACAAATGAAAACTATGTTAAAATTCCATCTTACATATAGTCACAATGACCATTATGAAGAAAACAAAACAAACGCTAGAAAGGATTCAGGGAAAGGGCTAATGCTTACCTGCTTAGGTAAATGTAGGCAAACTCAGGGACCACAATTTGATCCCTGACACCACATGCCATGCCAGCCCTCTCTATGGGGCAGGCTGAGCCAGCCACAAGAAAAAAACAAAAAAAGAAAGGATTCAGGTAAAAAAGGAACCCTCATAACTTGATGGGAATCTAGTCTACTAGAGCCTATCTGTAGATCAGTGTGGAGGTTGCTTAAAACACTAAAAATAGAAACATATGACCCAACTATATCACTCCTGGATATATACCTAAAAGATTGAAGCCAACATAGTATGAAGGTGCTATCTATGTTTATTATGGAGTTATTCATAATGATCAAGTTATGGAAGCAGGCTAGATACTCTTCAAAGAATGACTGGATAAAGAAAATCTGCCCTACATATACAATGGAGTATTTCTTATCTATGGTGAAAAATGAAATCATATTACTTTTAAGAAAATAGATGGAGGGGCCGGCGAAATGGTTCAGTGGTCTAAAGCGCCTGCTTAGGAGGGCTCAGGCAACTGCGGGGACTGCGGTTCGATCCCCGGCACCACATGCTGCGCCAGCGCCACCACCAGGGCAGGCTGAGCCAGCCACAAAATGAATAAATAAAGAAACAAACAAACACAACAAGCAAACAAATAAATAAATAAATAAAAAATTTAAAAAAAAAAAAAGAAAATAGATGGAAATAGAGGACATTATGTTAGGCAAAATAAGCCAGACTCAGAAAGGCAAACATCATATGTTTTCTCTCATATGTGAAATGTAGCAGTGGAGAGCTGACATGAAAGCAAAAGGGGGAACATTAAGGAAAAAGGACATTGCCTGGAGGGGGATGGGCATAGAGAGAATAACAAGGAGGTAGACATGATTGTGAAATAGATCATTGGAATATTTGAAAATTTAAAAAGAAAACATTGTTCAATTAATATGTGCTAATAATAATAAAGAAATTCCTTGTAACCTGAACAAATTGTCTAAGTCATTGGCACTTTGTGCTCTCCAGTAGTGCAGGATGGATGAAAAAATCTAGACCACTTTGATACCCTCTCCCTGCAGGGCTACTGCTTCTCTTGAACCAGCATTTTCCCCTAATTGAGAATGCACACATCACATGGGTTGTGAAAACAAGCCTAGGAATTTTGTCTTATCCCTTCTTTTGGGGAAAAAGGGAACACTTTCACTTTCTATTTTGGGTCCATTTTATTACCCAATGATGTAATGTGGATGTAATTTGGTAACAGAAGCCTATACTACAGTGGTGGGAAATGTCTCTTTCCAGGAGAAACATGCTGTATCCTGAGGTTTCAGCCTTGAACTTAAAAATAAATGGCCCTGATAATCTAATTTTAGCCACTGGCTTCAGCACTGCCCAGACCACAGCTGCTCTTGGATCTTTTGACTGAATGAACATACATGTACCAGAAAGAGATTTGACAAGGGAAATGGACAAGGAAGTGGCAAACTGAAAATTGATCCAGCTGCATTCATATAAAGGCTGATTTGATTAAAAATAAAGTACTACTCTGCCATAAAGGAGGATGAACTTCAGTCATTTGTAATAAAAT
>PVKN010042715.1:0-10352 GCA_004027915.1 Capromys pilorides | reverse complement strand
ATTTAAGTTCTTTTTTTTTTTTTTTTTTTTTTTTTGCTCCTAAGTCAGTACAGTTGTATGTAAAGATTTGGCAGCCAATTTCCCATTGAGTTTATACAAAACAACTTGAATTTGATTGAAATTGCTCAGTACTATTTTTGGCTTTGACCTGTGTTAATAGGGTTTCGTTCATAGATGTACACCAGATTTTTATTTTGGAGGAGGATAAAGATAGTAATAGGACATTGTTATTACTTTTTCATCATGTTCATAAGATTAGCTTAAATTTATTCTCTCATTTTTTGACAGTTGGTTCTGAGGGTAGTATTTTTTGCATAAAGAGTCAAAAGAAAACTGGTAGAGAAATTCCCTGCTTTTCATTTTTTTTCCCCCACTGACCAAAGACATGCAAATAATTGGCCAGGAATAACAAAGAGGTCTGCTGTGCTCCCCCAGCCTATGAGCAGAGGGTTATTGTAGCATGTGTTCAGTGTCTCTGGCCTTCCTTTTTATATGCTTCTGTGGCGTGCTAGGCTGAGGTTCCGAATAGAGCAAAGTGTATTTTTTGTTTGTAAGCAATGCAGAGTTAACCTTAGAGGATATTATAGGTGATCTCTGTATTTTTCCCTTTTAAGATCCAGAGCATTTCAGATTTGAGAACTTTTTTTTATTAAAGGTGTGCTTGAATCACGTGAATAGCATCCAGCTAGACCAAGTCAAGTCAGGGTCCTTGTCAGCCTGAGAACTCTGACCCTTACAAGGCCCAACAGGGTCCTGTGCACAAAATGACCAGGTATAAGGGCTTTTAAGTGTTTAGACATTTTCTTCTTTCTTTCTTTCTTTTTTGTCTTTTTGAGACAGGGTTTCATTATGTGATTCAGGCTGGCCTTGAGCTCACTTCTGTAGCCCAGGCTGGTCTCGAACTTACACTGATCCTCCTGCCTCAGCCTCTCAAATGCTGGGATTACAGGTGTGTGCCACCACGCCCGGCTGTCTAGACATTTTCTAAACAGCTATTGAGTGGTCGATTTGGTCCCTGAACATTTCCTTCTAGGAAGCAATTAAATTATCCTTGAGTCAGTTTTTCTTCCAAGTATTTCTATGTGGTTTTTAAATATGGGATTCTCGATTGTTTTTCTTATGGAATTGCCATTAGTTATTTGCTTCCTGTTTTTGTTAATATTTCAATAGTTCTTTGTTTTCACTGCAAAACTTCCTAATGGTTAATATAGAAGTTAGCTCATGTCATTCTTAAACATACATATAAATAAGGTGAAGGTAGAGAAAAACTATATCATGTATAAATGGTGTTTTTTACTTCACTTTGAATTACATAAATGAAATTCAAGCTAACTTTTTTGAGGTCTAATATACTTGGTTAGTTTCTTTAGCCCAGAACTTTATATGCTCAAAAACAATTTTTAGTTTAAATGTTCATAATGGGAGAAGTTCCAACTAAATTTTTGATGGTTTGCTTAAAAATACCAATCATGGTGGATTTTTTTGTTTTTGTTTTTTTGCTGCTGGAAAACAAATTCTCAAGGCCTTACGCTTGCCAGACAGGTGCTGTACTGCCAAGCAGTACATCCCTGGCCCCACAGTGCTTTGCTACAGTGTGTATTTATTAGAATAGAAGATGCAGGACATGGGGCAGCGGAAGCATAGCCTCGTCCCTTTCCTTATATTAGATCATATAGTGTGTATGTGCCTCAGCTGGCCCACTATGACTTGAGATTTCCTGTAATTGGCCAGAAAGCATTAAATTAGGAAAGGACTTAACTGTCCATAAAGTCTTACCTCTCTGAACCCCAGTAGGCTGAATAACTCCTCAGGGACCAGCATGGTGACCTTCTGAAGCCTGCTTTTTCTTCCTTGGCTTCAACATCTCAAAAATCGTGGCACATAAAAATATCTACAACACGTGCTATGATTTGGGGGCCCTATTTGCCTCCAGATGTTGACAGTACCAGAGTTAATTCTGCTAACTTCAATTCATGTGAGTATGTCTGGATACCGCAGCATGCTCAAGGAAGCTTCCAGCAGTGAGTGCTTGAGGCCAGCAGTGACTTTGGGCTGCCTGGGTTCAGAGCTTTTCTCCAACACGTAACCACCTTGTTTAAATCTGCCCCTTAGCAAGCCTCCATGTCTTCCTGTGCAAAGTAGAAGTGATAATAACAGGGCTGCACACAGGGCCCAGGAAGCATGGGTTGTCCAGGTCAAGATGGTACTCTAAGCAAAATACACGTCTGAAGTGATGAAAATTCTATGGCTCAGACCAGGCCTCTCTTATAGGGGTAAAGGGGAAGGGGTGGAACAGTTGTTTTTTACTGTGATGTTTATTTTATTAAAAAAAATAGACAAAAAAAAAAAAAAAAAAGGCTTTAGGTCATAAAATAACGTCTGTTCTGCACTGCCCTATCCTGCCTTGCTATGAAAAACAGGCTGTGTGAGGATTGGGAGTGCAGCCATCCTGGTGGTCTCCCTTGGTGGCCTCTGCCATGCCCACCCTGCTACAGAGGCCTCATTCTGCCATGAATCCCACCTTCCTCACCCCAAAATTATTCATAGAAAAACAGTGCCCACAGCAAGGTTGGGAGGAGGGTTCCTTTTCTGTTTTTCAAGAGAAATAAAGGAAAAGGAATCTGTGCCCCCATCTTTCCCACCTTTAGATTTCTAAGAGCCTAACCATTCAGAGCAGTTACATTAGATTTTTCTTTTTGGAAGTCACCCACGGCATGTCCTTTTTTTCTTTTTTTTTTTTTTTTTGGCGGAACCAGGGATTGAACTCAGGACCTTACACTTGCCAGGCAAACACTTATTCCACTGAGCTATCTCCCTGGCCCCAGGGCATGTCCTGAAATGCAACAAACCCTTTTTTTCCCCTTCTCGCCAGCCCCTCCAACACACACACACACACACACACACACACACACACGCGCACACACGCGCGCAGCTTATTCAGAAGCGGTGGCTTCCTGGCTGCTGGGCTTGGGGGTTCTACTTGGGAGGTGACCAGGGAGGTCCAGGCTAGGGCTGTCAGGAAGAGTGTGCCGCCAGCCAGTGTTCAGACCCTAAGGCTGGGTCACCAGGGCCCTGTTTTCTCTTCCAACACGCTTATCTCTTTACAGCTGCAGCCAAACCGTCAGGTCTGTAATGATGGTTTTGATTACGAAGGCCAAGAGCAGCTGTGTGGGGCGGGTGGGCTTGCCCGTCCCCCAAGCCCAGAGAGCTTTTCCCTTCCCCTCCCCAGGCTGCGGTTTGTCATCTGTTCTCACAGAGCCTTCTTGTATTGGTCTGTGGCTTCCTGTTCTCAATCTGATCCAAATTTACCCTGTGAGGTATTTCCCCATGTGTGCACGGCATCCCTCCCTCCTCTGCTACACCCCCGAGTGGAGGGCAGGGTGGTAGGGAGGAAGGGAGCGGGCGGGAGTCAATAGGTGTTGGCTGTGATCTTTACACAACCTGGCAGCAGATCCCACAGCTTGCATTAGCTCCACAAGTCGAGCAGATGGATCAAATTGACAGAATTGTGTTCGCTCACCCTGGGCTGCAGGAGCAGCTGAGTTGCTGTTTGAAGTTGGGAGCTCGGATGTGTCCTTGCCCCTGTAAGTGGAATTTTTGGTTGTATTGAAGAACTCATGGCATAGATCTCCATGCTGCATGGAATAGTTGAGTCTGGTGTGTGTCTGCTGTGCTCTCTTGTGGAATAGTTACGGGAAAAAGGAAGTGTGGCTATGGTTGTTTTTTTTTTTTTTTTTTTTTTTTTTGGTAAAGTCTATTTTTACTCCTCTATTTTGAGCAAGGCTTATAAGTAATCTATTCATTCACACAAAGTCTGGTAGTCCCTGTTTTACCCCCTACCCCCAGTGCACCCCCTTAGGACCAGTTCTTTGTTGTAAAGAGTCATAATGTATTCCACACATTTGCCTTTTCTAGGACTTCAGGATGCATTTGACAGTGACTGGGAAACTGGAAAAATCATGCCAAACAATTACAAAAATGGATCAGATGATGGAGTCCTCGCCTACAAACTCCTGGTGCAAACTGGCAGCCGAGATAAGCCCATTGACATCAGCCAGGTATTCTTGCTCAGAACCTTCGGAGCAGTCTTGCTGGGCACAGTTGGGCAGGGCTTGGGGAAGCTGCCATATGGCAGGAAGGTAGATTGACAGCTTGATCCCCACCCATGCTGTCCAGGAGCTGGAAGGAAGAATTTTGAATTGATGCTAATTTATTTCATCCCACCACCTCAGGCAAGTCAGGAAGCCTCACTCTCCTCATCTACCAAATGGGGCCAGGTGTTACCCTGGGCCCCTGGGCAGCTGACGCCTCACAACAGCAGTCAGTGGAAACTGTGGAGGCCTCTTCAGATGTGAAAGCCCTAAGTCATGTTAGCCTTTCAGATTCTAAACCCAAGTGGTGTAGGTTATGTTTGTTGTGTCACAGGTCATTTGAAGGGGTGGATGGTTGGTGCAGGAGAGACAGTGGGATGAAGGGAGGATTTGTGGCATCTAATTCCTTTGGGTTATCATGGCCTGAGGGGTGGACACTGAATACAGACAGATTACTGTGTGTCATGAATTGGACAAGTTGAAGTGTAGACCCTTGGAACCCTGCAAGTTCACCATCCTTCTCACTTGCCTACGTGATGAAAGCAAAACTCTATTGATTCTGAGCATATGTAGGAGGGTGTTTGGATGCTGCAGCTTTCAGGGTGACTCTTTGCCTCCCCGAGCCTCTTTCCTCTCTCCTTTGCTGCTAGCTAGCTTTGCCTTTAGGCACAAAGGGTCATGCTAATGATCTTTTCAGAAGCTCTGTTTATTGTCTCCTGCTTTCTTGCTGGCATTCAGGTGGCAGAATTACAAAGCACATTGTTCAGAGTTATTATGGAGTGTGAAACTTGGTGCTTTATAGCAGCAGGGCATGAGACTGACAGATTTGACAAGGGTGCGGGCGGGGCAGCCTGCCTGTGTGGCCCAGGAGCTGAAGTAGCATCAGGGACCAGGAGCACTGGGGGACAAATGTGATTGGGCCAGGTCCCCCATATCATTTCCTCTGCCTGGGAGGGAGCAAAGCAGGCTGCATGTATGGAGGCTGTGAGCTGTAGTGTGTAATTCCAGAGATGATTTGAAGACATACAGTTGTTACGTATCCTGTGGATTAATTGAATCCAGATCCCTGAAGTCTAGTTCTCTCTTCCATACTCTTTCTTCCTTCACTCTTTCACTATGAGATGCTGTCACTGGTGTTTTTCATTTTGTTAGAAAAGACCAAAAGTGTTGGAACAAGGCCCAAATCTAAAGTAAACAGGAAAAAAAAATTCAATCTATCTAACATACACATTCACCCCTACACTCAGTCTCAGTGTCTTTGACCTAAGCAAAGCCCATGGGATCTACTGGAGAGGGAGCAGATTTGGCCACAAAAAGGACTTGGCTTGCTGGGTCTGCCCGCCTCTCAGAAATAAGATTACCCAGAAAGGCCACAGCTCAGTATTAGTCTCTTCCATTTTCTGGCAAAGGACATTTTTAGAATACACAGGTCATAGGAGGCTAGTGTTAGCAAAATTTATACAGATGTTGTTTTATTTTTATAGCTCTCCTCCATTTACTGGGTGGCATTTCCTTCAGTGTTAACAACAGAGGTTAACTGCACACAGACGTGGATGGGGATTCTTGCCAGGATTTTCCCCCTTCCCCTCCAATAAATATGTTTCTCCAGATTGTTCATTCCCCGCCTTGGCTACAGAAAGTCCTTTAGCATTCAGACTTAATTGGCTCAGCCAGTTCCTGGGCCATCTGCAGAGAAGTGTGTGTTTGTTATAAACACACCAGAGATTGCATCCTCCAATAAGTGCATTTTGGAAGAAAGCAAAAGTGTTCTGAGGGGTCTTGGTGACATTTTCAAGCTGTAGGCATTATCTTCTTGTGGGAAACATGGCTGTAGAGCAGGAGTGTGTTTACCGTATCCTTCGTTCTGAAAGACCTCTGTTCTTCCTATTTTGTAGTTGACTAAACAGCGTCTGGTGGATGCAGATGGCATCATTAATCCCAGCGCTTTCTACATCTACCTGACGGCTTGGGTCAGCAATGACCCTGTTGCTTACGCTGCCTCTCAGGCCAACATCCGACCCCACCGGCCAGAATGGGTTCATGACAAAGCGGACTATATGCCAGAAACCAGGCTGAGAAGTAAGTCGCACTCCACTCACAGGGACTGGGCGCTTCCAGGGGGGTGCCTTAGCCTGTTCCTCAGAGCTTAGCCACAACCTAGTCTGTTGACACTTCCCAGGGTTCAAAAGTGTAAATAGAACAATATATTTCTTTTAGTTTAAAACCCTAGGAGACAGATGAGGATGTGTAATGGAATACAACTCCACATGCTATCAGGTTGAGAAATAAGAGTCTCTAATCTCCTGTTGTAGCTTTAACTCTAAGACGTTCCTTATGCCAGCTGTTCCCTGTGAAAGTCAGGGACGCCTCCAGGTTGAGTGTTATTTTACAATTGCAAGGTTTTATCGCTGGGGATTATATGTTTATCTTAACTTCGTCAACTCTGGTGCTGAAGGGATTTTTGGCACGTTGGGTCATTCCTATAAGCCACCAAGCACCTGTACTTTGTCAAAGCTGTTTAAACCAGAGCAGAAAAGTCTGTATACAACAGTGTCCTCCTCTTTCACTTCTCAGCCCCAAGTTTGAAAGGTGGTTCTGTTAGGGTTTAATTTGCATTTATGTTAGAGATATTAGTATTTGGATATCGGGCCAAAAGAGGACGTGAGAAAGAAGACGGGTCCCTTGGCAGACCTAGCTGGGGAGCCGGCAGTTGTGCTTCTCTGTATCTAAACCCCAGAGCCTGGTGGCAAGCAGCCAAGGCTTGTCTTAATGAAAATTTATAGTTGAGATTATAATAGGGCAAATCATGTTTAGCAAGTCAACTGAATGACCCCAAAGGGTCTGGAACACACAACGGCAGTGACTAAACACTTGTTGTATGAGGATTTCTTTCCCCGTTTCTGAGACTTAGCATTGCATTAGAAAAGAAGCAGCGAAGGTTTAAGTTGGTTAGATCAGTAAAAGCATTTTTCTTGCAAAGCATGACTGGGATTATTTTACTCCCGAAAGCAATTGAAAAAACTGGTTTGAACCTAGTATTTTCACATGTGTCACAGGAACAAAAAGCATTCCCAAAATTTAAATCTTTACAGTTTAGCTCCTTCACAAAGAATGAGAGCTTGTGAAAGATTAAAATCAAAGTTTTTAAAAAGAAAAAAAAATACACAAACACAAGGTCCTTCCCCATCCCAGCTCACTCCCCTAAAGAAATAGAATTTAATGCTTGCTTGAAAATTGTAAAGACTCCATTTATCCTTTCTCCTTTGTGTGGAAAGAAGCTAGTAGTTGGGGTTTGTTGTAAAGCTCCTTCCTCTCCTCATGTCTCCTGTGGGGTTGGGGTGAGAATAGCCTCCTTCCCTTACTCCCCAGGTCTTGCCCTAACTTGGTGACTTCTTCACCCAGTCCCAGCTGCAGAACCCATCGAATACGCCCAGTTCCATTTCTACCTCAATGGCTTGCGAGACACCTCAGACTTTGTGGAAGCCATCGAAAAAGTGCGAACCATCTGCAACAACTACACAAGCCTCGGGCTTTCAAGCTACCCCAATGGCTACCCGTTCCTCTTCTGGGAGCAGTACATCAGCCTGCGTCACTGGCTACTGCTGGCCATCAGTGTGGTGCTGGCCTGCACGTTCCTGGTGTGCGCACTCTTCCTGCTGAACCCCTGGACAGCCGGGATCATTGTGAGTTTCTTTAGGGGTCTTTGTGGCGGGCGAATTCCTTTCAGCATAGCTCTTTCTGCAGCCGGGAAGTTTTGTTTATGTCTGGGCCTTTGGAGGAGGGTATAGATTGCATCACCCATAGTATATTTACTCTGCTTGAGCTGGTGAGGTTCGTGGTGCAGGTAGGGCCTCTAATAGCTATAGAACTGCAGCCCCTCAAATGCAGCTTTAAAATGTGTGTGTACAAGACAGGGAGCTTTTCAGGCACATTTTCTGTAGTAGTTCTGAACATTTGTTTAAGTGTATGACCAAATAATTTTTTTCTAATTCAGAAATACAACTTAGAGACCTCATCTCAAAGTTAGTAACATGTAGAAGGTTCTTTACATTTAGCACAGAGGAATACCTAGAAGAGCGAGGGTAGTAGAGTTTAATAAAATGGCAATGCTTAAATTCCATGAACTGGTATAGCCTTTTAAAATGCCAAAATTATGAAAACAGACCAGGTTTTGTTTCTGTACCATAACTCTGGGCAGCAGCAGGTACATTAAAAAGTAAATGTTTAGTCTGCAGTTTTTCACAGTACTTAAGCCATGGAACTTGTCCATCTTTCATTATTTTTCCCTGACCCCCACTACTGCCCACTACCCAACCTCAGAGGGGAAAAAAAAGATCATCTTCTCTCTTCCATCTATATAAAGTGGGAGTTTTATCTGTTTTATTCTGCTTGGACTAAGAAACTCAAGAATGTACTTTCCCTCACATACTTTTTTCCATTTCCTCTCAAATTTTTACAAAACAAGATGAAAGGCACCTGGAAACTGTCCCTTGGACTTCTGGGCTTGCTTTGTCTGCCTCATCTCTTTAAAGTATCCCGGTAACCTGACCTATGTCAACTGATCACAGCCCCACCACCCCAGCCACTCCCAAGTCTTCTTCACTTAGCCTGTGGGTCAACAACAAAAGCAGAACAAAGCACTTTGACCTACCCTGTCCTATCTACTTTTCTTTAGGATTTCAACACTGTTGGAACTAAAACATTAAGATCTGATGATTTAAGATCAAGACAGAAGGAAAGGCTGTTTGAAACTGCCTTTCTTCTCTGGATATTGGTTTCAATACTCTGTAGGAGTCCATGATGCTTAAGTCATTTGTGTAAAATGCCTTAGCTTTTGCATGTAACTACACATTTCTGCCTATGTTCTTCCAGTCATCTATAGTGCCTACCTAGTACAATGTAAATTATAGTTATTCTGTATTGCTTAAGGAATAATGACAAGAAAAACATGTATGTTCAGTTGAGATGCAGTTTTTGGCTCCCAAATATTTTCATTCCATAGTTGATTAAATCCACAGATATGGAACTTGTGAATAGAATGAGCCAACCATATATAAAATTTCTACAGAAGTGCTTAGTCTACGACTATAATTCTTTATTTGTTTGGTTAATTTTTTAACTTTTGGCAAGTATATCAGAAAAACTAGATGGGATTACTGACCTGCCTTTATTTCTCCATTAGTTTTACAAACTGACTACCCCACACTCTCACAGCAGGAAGTTTAAGTAGAAAGTAAGGATGGTTGTCCAAAGCTAAAACAAGTCAGTACAGTATTTCTATGTTACTTGCACCTCAGACATTTTCCTCATCTAAATCTGCCATGTGGCCCGAGTACTGACCCATTGGCTGTACCCACAGTGTGTGCTGCTTCCACTCACTAATCATTCTCTGTCTTCTTCAAGGTGATGGTCCTGGCTTTGATGACAGTCGAGCTCTTTGGCATGATGGGCCTCATTGGGATCAAGCTGAGCGCTGTGCCTGTGGTCATCTTGATTGCATCTGTGGGCATTGGAGTGGAATTCACCGTTCATGTGGCTTTGGTATGAGAGATATTTTAAGCAAAAATCTGATGAAAAGACAACATTTTCTCTAGCTTTTCTAGTGTCCAGCAGGAAAGTATTCATTTTCTCCATGCTTCCCAGTGACAAGGTCTCAGAGTACACAAATGTCCTAGAAAAGACGGCAGTGTTTTTGGATTCTTTTCTCTCCTAGGGAGCCCAAAGTCAAAAGGAGAAAAGTAAGCTGGCCTGAGAGCCTAGGCAGTGTAGGCCACAAAGGGTTTTATTCATTGATGATGTTGACTGTCATTTGTATCATCCTGGGTCCTACAATTATCAACTTTATTCCCAAGATATGTGTGTGGGCATGCATACATACCATTTTGAAGACAGTAATAAAGCAGGGATGAAACAAGACCACACTTACAGGCCTGGTGGGAAGTGCATAATTGTGGTGAGGTGAGGAAATCCCCTCTGGCCATGAGCAAAGGCTTAGATGCTCACCCCTGAAGAGCTGGCTCTGCTACCTCAGACCACCCAGCTCCTTGGACCTCCCAGCTTCTAGATTCGTGACAGCAGAATGTAAGGCAACTAGTGTTTCTTTCAATAGGGATGTTTCTCCCTTTCCATGGCTTCTTCTGTAATGATTTGTTGGCAGAAATGAAACTGTTAGAGCAATCTCTCACTCTTGACGTAAGCCCACTGAATGCATTCATCAGAGCATTACTCAGAAGTCTCCCAGCAGGGTATAAATTGTGTTCC